>JAJPCS010000340.1:1156140-1171032 GCA_021164005.1 Willisornis vidua nigrigula
TCATGTTCTTCTGTATTTCTGTTCAGGAGCTGTGAAGTTGATGTTAATGAAGAGACTTGTTCAGCATTTCTTAGAAATTTGAAATCCCCATTAATTTCCCCTGCATAAAAACAGAGACTGGAATTCCTAATGAAGTATTTTCTTTCACAGGAGGCATTATTGGCAGAAATTCAGTTGTGGATTGGATAAGCTAAAGTGTCTTTGGTCCCCTTCCATCCAGCTACTGCAGCTTGCTTATAATAGTAAAACATTGAATATAATTATAATAATTAAACATTTACCACCTGAGCACACCGTTCAGCACTTCCTCTGGATGACAGGAATGTTTTAGAGAAATAAAAATATTGCATATATTTTATTGCACTGCCTTGGTAGCTTTGTACTTCTCTAGTGCAATTTTTCAGTGTAATCAGTTTTAAATATCCATTACTGGGGATGTAGATAAGTAAATAGAAGAAGCATAAAATACCTAATAATGTTCAGAACAGCAATGTTTAGGTAACCAACCACTATATTCTCTGAAAAATCCTAAGTATTTCCTAGCATTGCTAGCAAAATATGTTACTAAATCAGATCACAATTCTCATCTTGTATTTTTTTATTGTCCTCGGGCTGTACAAAATGAGTAATTCTTCTCTGTCATGAAATAATAATGTGGAAAACCGTTCTGTTTCCTCTCGAGGAATTTTCTCAGATTTCCTAGAAATGACTCTGGTTTTCAGAATTTCTTTTTATTGAATATGGCTTCAAGGGAATGCCCCATTTCCCCCCATGGCTCTCCTAGAACACTTTCATTCCACCTTTCAACCTTCAGATTTTTCAAAACACTCAAATTTTGCAAAACGCTTATTAATTTTCTAATTAGTCAGCAAGATGCAGATTTCAATAGACTCCAGTGCAATGCCATGATCAGCTGGAACAGATAAATCAGCAGCATAGTCTGTAAATATTATTTTTCCAAGATATATATAACATTAACAAGGAAAAAATGGCCATTTGAGGGTTGTGTCTTATCCCTTTGTTCTGAGTTGCATCAGCAGGATCTGAGAGTTTCTGGTGACTTCTGTTATTTATCTGTGTATGGCAAAATAAGCATTTGAAATGCAAACATATATTTGATAACATTTAGTAAAAAGAGTTGAGTTACCCATAATTTTACATAAAGAAAGGGCATATTTCACAGAATAAGTGATTATCATCATCATTAATAAGTCCATACTTTTATTAGATTTGCATCACGCCTGTGTCTCATGCCTAGAAGCACAAAGAAATTCTGATAATATCCAGACTTTTGTTTTCTTGAAATCTGTACCAATTTAATTCAATTACATTGCCTATTAAAATCTGTTGATTTGTCATTTACCACGGTTGATCAGAAGAAAATAGAAATATTTCTCTCAGAGGTCCACAAATAACCCAAGTTGCAGTTTGACTGGCAGGAGACACTCAGTGCTTGCCTTGGCTGTAAGAATAACATTATCCTTCAACTGTGTAATCAGAAATCAAAAAACTCCATTCATACAAAGGGTTACATCTTTCCTAGCAGCTCATCCTGGCCATATCAGGCTCCTCTGAGGTTTATTAAGGTGTGTTCATGGGCAGTGACATTATCCCCACTCTTAAGATATTTTGTTCCTGCAACACCAAGGTCGTTACTGGGGAGCTGTCCAAAGAAGTTCCAAAGAAAAGGGAATTATACACATCTAAGATGGCAGTGTGGGGTTAATGGTTGGACCCAAAGCTCTTAGAGATCTTCCCCGTGCTAAATGATCCTCTGATGACTTTTGGTTTAAAAAACATAATATTTTTAGAATGTGTTTGTCTCTTGGAATCTCTACAGCAAACACAGCCAGACAAAGTTTCTGTCACTGGGGATGGAGATTTGGCACCCACAGGTACAGAACATCTGCAGTGAGGGCCCATCCTGCCTCCTGGAGCAACAGTCCAGGGTTGGAGATATTTACATATTGATGTATTCAGTGTGCTGTATTTTACTTTCATTTATGTTTTCATGCTGTGGACAGCCAAAGAGTGTGTGGTCAAAACAGCCCCAGAAAGAGACAAGCAGGAACAAACTATGCTGATGTTCAATTTATAAATACAGTTGGATGCTTCTGATACACAATATTAGTGTTAGATAGTGACTTTGCCAAAGGAAGTCATGCATATAATCAATCAGCAAGCTATAAAAAAGATTCATATTCTCAGGGCCCAGGTATTATCAGCTGGAGTCAGAGTGACTCTGGTGGCTCAAGAGCAAGAAAATAATAAGATTTTGAACAATAACACTAAGGACTTAATTCATAAACTATAGATTTGGCCAGAAAGTGTTGTGCTGGGATCAATATATTCAAAGAAGAATATATAAATTATAAGATTTAATCTTGTCTGGTAGCATAGTGGTGGTGATGATGGTTGTTCTCCTGGGGATAAGGATTTTGTTTCAGTGTAGCCTAAACTACAGAAAGAAGGAGTTAAAATTAGAAATGGAGCAAAGAAAGGTGATTTTCTTTTCATCCTGTTGAAGGATAGAGTTCTTTACTCATTTAGAGTTCTTTCCTCATGGCACTGAGTGCCATGATCTGGTAAGGGGACCGGAGTTGAACCAGGGGTTGGACTTGATGATGTGGGAGGTCTTTTCCAACCCAATCCATTCTGTGGTTCTATGAAAGTATAAACTTACCACCTACTGGCTGTATTAAGAATCCTTTGGTGGTCATTAGGAAAGCAGAGAGAAGTCCTGCAGTACCAGCCCCTTGCTGAGCCTTGATAAAAAAGGTATTTAGGACATGATGAATAGCTCCTCTTCTCTCATCTGTTTTCCTGAGCATCAATCTATATCCAGATGCACACATATATATATCTCCCCTATGCAGGCAGTAGAATAAAATGCACATTTTTTAATTCATTATTGTTATCAGAAATACTGTTTCCTTCTGTTCCAAGGTGAGTAGATACATTTTTAAAAAATGTATTTATCCAGAGACTTTGGAGAACAGATACTACCCAGCCCATGCATCTTTGCCATCATGTATGGGGTGTTCCTCTCTTTTAGTTCATCTTATTCAAGTTGCAGAACTACCACACAGACCTTGAGTGAAGCCTCTCACTGCAGCCATCCTAATGTTTGGAACTCACTTCTCTACCTCTCCAGAAGGGAAGAGAAAGCTGGAAGTTGTTTCTGAAAGAGGCAGCTTCAGCCTTACCAGCTGGAACGTGAAACTTTTTTTGAGTGTTTTTTCTAAGTCCATTTCTGATATTACCCCTGGATGGAAAATCAATGTGGTGTGCAATCAAATGGTATGAGGGGTTTGTCCATCACACTACTGTGATGGATAGATGTCAGCTGTGTAAGTCAGAATAGATTTATAATGGGTTTATTACTTTGCAGTCTAATAGTAAAGGACCTCCTAATAATCAATGTCTTGTTTGTCAGTCATCTGTTTGAATGGTGTTATGGGATAGAATATTTGTTGGTGTTGTCAGAAAATATTTACATCCCTCTTTGGAGCACATTCTGCCTTGAGAATCCAGCAGCATCAGGAACCTAAATGCAAGTATTCCATTAAGATGGATTTTTTAAATATTTTTTTAATATTTTTAAAGGAAAAATCAACAAATTTAATAAGCGATAAATAGTTTAATAGTGTTATAAAATAAAATGTTTCCACGTAATGTCATTTCCATTGACTGTCCTGGGTGGTCTGAAAAATTCTTACAGGGCCTCCAGTCTTGGTACATTCCTTTCTGAAAAGTACTCCGAGATAATAATTTGTACTGTTGGGATAGAAGCTTTTAAATGCATAAGATGGTTCAAACTTGGCTGTAATAACTCCAAGGTCATGGGTTCAATCCCCTGTGTGGGCCATTGACTGAAGAGTTGGACTCGATGATCCTTGTGGGTCCTTCCAGCTCAGAATAGTCTGGGATTCTGCGATTTAAGTGGATTCCCATTGATTGCCTTTGTAAGGATATAGTGCAGTGAAGTAGAGGAGTTAGAGGGGGACTCAAATGATCCTCTCCCCCTTTCTTACTGAGTTTTGGAACAAATAAAGATGTGTTCAGCAATTTGAGATGGCCAACTTTGGTTGGGGAATGACTCAGCATCCCACATTTCTGCCTCCAAGGTACATACCCAGTTTGCATAGACTGAGTTTGCACTACTCTGTGTACCCAAGGAAAACAAGGAGAGGGATGGTGTAGTTATGTGTGAGAAATACACCCCAGAGTGCTGCAAAATAGCCAAAATTTGGGCAGAATGCTGCACTGAGGCCACACCTTGAGTGTTGTGTTCAGTTCTGGGCTCCTCAGGTCAGGAAAGAGATTGAGGGGCTGGAGCGGGGCCAGAGAAGAGCAACGAGGCTGGAGAAGGGACTGGAGCACAAGTGCTGTGGGGAGAGGCTGAGGGAGCTGGGGGTGTTCAGCCTGGAGAAGAGGAGGCTCAGAGGTGACCTCAGCACTGTCTGGAACTGCCTGAAGGGAAGTTCTGGCCAGCTGGGGGTTGGTCTCTTCTCCCAGGCACTCAGCAATAGGACAAGGGGGCACGATGGGCTCAAGCTCTGCCAGGGGAAATTGAAGTTGGAGAGCAGAAACAAATTTTTGCAGAGAGAGTGCTCAGGCATTGGAATGGGCTGCCCAGAGAGGGGGTGGATTCCCCATCCCTGGAGGTTTTTCAGCTGAGCTTGGCCGTGGCACTGAGTGCCATGATCTGGTAAAGGGACTGGAGTTGGGCCAAGGGTTGGACCTGATGATCTCGGAGGTCTCTTCCAACCCAACTGATGATTCTGTGATTCTATGACTGCAGGGTAATTCAGTGCCATCCTCTGGAGCTTTGCTGGCTGCCTTCTCCCACCACACAGCATTTGGACTGAGCCTTGTTGAGCTCCTGCCACCAAGGTGGGATTTAGAACTGGGTCAACACCTCAAGGCATCTGTGCAGGAAGGTTTTCCAGTTAGGATTGGGATGGCCCAGGAAAGCTCCACCTGCTCTGAGGTATTTTAGAGGGTTTGACAACCCTGCAGCCAGCCCTGAGTGGAAGGAAATCTGCCAAAATCTGGGAGTTTTATCGCAGTTCCCAACATGAACAACTTTTTCTGCAGGACAAATGTTTTCCTCCCAGGACAACGAGGTTACTCCCACGTGGTATCTGTGGGGAAGTTATTTCAGGACAGCAGTTGCAAGAGAGCCATAATTAGGGTTAATAACAGAAGAGATGAGTGAATAATGGCTGTAATTTTCAGTTTGTGAATGTGCTACCCATGGTGAGCCTGTCTCCTTCAGTCATCTCACCAGTGCATGGTTCTCCTCTAGAACTTGGCGTCTCTACTTCATTTGGGGGTTGGAGACATTTCTGGAGGAGTTGTTGAGATGGTTTTCTTTGCCTGCAATATTTATTTTAGACCAAGGTAAACTGTTCTATGAGATCCTTGGGATTATTTACATCAGAGTATTTACATATACATCTGCAAGGCATGGAGATGTCTGGGGATTCATAATTTTCATAATTTCCATCATTTTGGAATTCCTTCTAATCTGTCATTCTGCATCTTCAAGATTTGCAGTACCATTAAAAATGATGAATAAAAAGATACGTCTCTCCCCAGGCCATTGCTAATTAGAACAACCTAATAAATTTTCTTCCTTACATTTCAGACATTTTGAGGAATCATTTTTCTCTCTTACTTGTGTTGGGTTTGTGGTTTAAATATTTTGCCACAAGAAGCTGCACCCCACCTGTGAAGATGGAAGTTATGCTCAGGGAAGCACATAATTTTCAGTTATGTAAGAAGCACTTTTGTTTCTGTAATCAGAACATGAGGTGTGAGATAAAGCTGATTTTACAAGCCCATATTCTATCAGAGTAAAAATTCAAAATAAATGATCCTGTAGGTAATTACAAAATAAAAAAGAGGTGGCACTTTTCTGGTTTGTTTTTTTTTTTTTTTTTTTTTTTACATCAGCTAGTATATTTGGCATAATAATTTAGATTTTTCTGAAGGATGGAGATTGCTTTCAGGTTTATATAACATAATCATTGTTTTGCCTTAGTTTTCTGTAATGTTTTTATGAGCAGATTTTGCTGCAGAACTAAGTTTGTCACTAAAACAATCCCCAGCGTTAAAAATAAAAGCTCTCTTAGTGGGCAACAATGAATAAAAGTAACTTTTAGAAAATATAATGCAGAATTTCCTGGCACATTCCAGCAGCACCAGCTGCTGAAAATCCAACGAAACTCTTGTGCCATCTTATTCTTTCCCATCAGACTATCAGATATTTGATCTAATTCATTAGTCAACTCTGTAAAATAATTAATATGTAATCACTCTTGGCATGTATTTGCACTTGTAAGAAAGACAAATTGCAATCACAAAATTATATATATTATATATATATTATATATATTATATATATTATATTTATTATATATATTTTGGGCCATGTTTTAGGTTCTTCAGGGTTATTGTGGCCTACAAATCCAAGGTGCCAGGTCAGAGGGGAGAAATGTTTTCTGTGCATGAAATAGAAAGTACTTAAGTAGAAGAAAAGCCACCTCTGAGTGATGGAGAATAAAGCACTGTCTTTAAACACTGTCATGTACAGTAAGTCAAGACATACTGATGTCCCCAAAATTGATGTTGGTGATACAGGAAACAGCTTAAAAGAAGATGCAAAGACTAATTAAGTGGTTGTTTGTACTATTCAAAAATAGGTTTGTTCACAAATAGGTTTATTTCAGTTTAAAAGAAAAAAAAGTTATTTTTAATATATAAATATAGAAAGGAAAATAATGTGATCAGAGGAGCCCTTTGAATCTTCCCCTTAGTACAACACAAACTCCACTGGTCACAGTCATTGGGCAAAGGAAGATGAGACAGGAACAAGTGCACGAACACAGAAATAATTCTAAGAATAAATATTTCTGAGCCTCCTACAAACCTTTTCCTCCTGTGCTTCTTTGTAATGATTTCACTGACTTTGCAGGAAAAAAATCTAATTAGATTGCAAGGAGTAGCACATTAATTAACAGATAAACCAACAATATTAAAGAGCAATAGTTGAGAAGCTGACTCTGGTCCTGCTAATTGGGCAGCTCTCTCAGTGTGAAGCAGCAAAAGCAAGAACACAACAATAAACCAGAAGGGGCAAGAGGGCCCATTAGGCTGGGAGAGAGTGAAGGGAAAACAAGAGGGAGAGGAGAAGAGAAAAGCTGAACTGCCACTTGTGCTCAGTGATTTGTAAGTGCCCCAAGGGTTGCACTCGGATTGGAACAGATTTCTATTCAGCACATTTGATCAGGTTCAGGGCCACACAGTTTGCTTAGGAAAAGCAACTCAAGGAGTCAAATAGCAGGGATGAAAATGTTGTCTTAATTAGTAGGAGAGCTGTGTAATTGTTTATTTAGGCAGTTAGGCAGAATGTTTCTTCCTATTCACTTCGTAGAACTGGACTGGGCTCAGTAAACCAGGAGTTGGGGGTTTTTTTGTTTTTTTTGGTTTTTTTTTTGTTTGTTTGTTTTTGTTTTGTTTTGTTTTGTTTTTTTTGTTTTTATTTCAAGGTATTTCAAGTCTCTCTTTCAAGCTGTGTATATATTTTTATTGCTTTACTGTTTCACTTTTATGTTTTCCTCCTTAAAGTTCAATGAGAAAGGATTGTGCCTGAAAGCCTTTATGTCCATGAAGGACATACCTTAGATGAGAAATGCCCATTGAGCTCAGTGAGATTTTCACCATTAGTACCTTTGGCAATGAGATATTAGAATTACAAATATTAAAAGCTGGGTACCACATTTTCACACATCCCTTGAGCAAAACCAGACTGCAAAACTGACCTGAAGGTACGTGGCATATCTAGGAGAAACAAACAAAAAAAAAAAAAAAAACAAAAAAAAAAAAGAGATTTGTTTTCCCTCACTGAGGTTAAAAACAACCTGGAAAATCCTGTCTTTAAAGTAAAATTGAATTCATTGTGCAGCTCCTACAGTATGAACCAAATATGTTGCTGCCTCAGTTGTGCACAAAGCCTGGAAAAGAAAGGATAGATAATAACTTGAACAATGGTAATGAGACAGTGCATTTGTTGTCTCTCTGTAAAGGTCAATTTAAATATCAGTATTGTTGAATGGTTTAGTTCATCTGCTTGGAAGAAATGCAGAGGGGTTTCTTAGGAGAAATAAAGGTTACCCAGAGGATTTACAGAGACTAAAGATGGGTGTTGATGTTAAGGATGTTTTGATTAAAATGCCATTAGCCCTGACACAGATGCACCCGTGGGAGATCAGCAGATATCCTGACAGTGCTGCTGGTGCACTGATCTGCCCCAACATTCAAAGCAAAACTGAGGCTGTTGAGGCTGAAACAGCTTTGGCAATGATGGGATTCCTTGTCATAATTCTTCAGTGTAGACAAGGTCATCTGAAGCCATTTAAGCATCTTTAAATGAAAAGAGTGTACAGTCCATTGGATCCCCCCTTGGCTTTAATTCCATCAGCCTGCACAGCAGTGCCCCAAGGGATCAAGGAGCTTTGGAAGAAAACACTTCTAGGGACTCAAAACCTCACTGTCAGAAGGACCCACTGTCATTAAAAGAAATTAGCAGAAAGGGTATGGGTCATTTTTTTGTTATCGTTGTTGGGTTTGCTTGTTTTAACTTTCATGATGTATTTTCTTTAAAAACAAAATGCTAGAAATAAATTGTCTTTATCTTAGAAAATTCAGTTAGGAGTTTTGGGTTTGGGTTGTTTTTTTTTTGTTTTGTTGGGTTTTGGGGGTTTTTTGGTAGAAAGAGATTAAGAATTAAAAGTCAATTGAAAGTGGAGGTCTTACAATTTTCAGTATAGCTAAAGATTATTTCCTTCCAGGGAATGGTGACATAACTGTACTGTGCTGAGGAGCTCTTAGAGACCCATAGAGTGTCTAATTTCTCTGGGAGTTTACAGCAGTTCACCAAAAAAAAAACAACCAAAAAACCCCACAACCAAAAAATACCCCCCCAAACAACCCAAAAGATCCCTTGTCCATTCCCAAACAAAAGCCATCGATATAACTAATTTTATGTCATTATTTCCTTCTCTTCCTCCAAAATATCAGGATAGCTTAACAAGCAGTTTTAGGGTATGTACCTTGGGTGTTCTCTCTCCTTGGGCTTTGATTTCTAAGCAGATACATCTGTAAAACACTATGGAAAGTCTTTCTAATTGTTTTTTTTTTGTTTTGTTTTGTTTGTTTTTGTTTTTGCAATTTCTTATTTTTAGTGGCTTGTGAAGGCAAATAGTGGTCAATGTGTTTATTCAAGACTAGGATTGTGTAACCAGGAAAAAGCAGTGGAGATCGTCTTGGAGAGATATTTGTTTTGGGGTTTAAATAATGAGACTTCCATTGATTCAGAGGAGGCTCTTTGTTACTAATTGTAATGTGTTTGCCATGAAAATGTCTGCTTAGACAGTAGTAATTAGTCAGCAGTTTTTAAATGGATATAAATGCATAGAAACCCGATTACAATTTTAAATATTTACATAAAATGCTTTTTTTTCTCCCATTGATTTCTAACAGAGTAGATTGTTCTTGCTGCATTTGAACATCAAAGGCACATTTATGTAACTACTTAAACTTTGACCCCCAACAACTATTTCAGAATTTATTTTGCCTCATCAAAGGAAAAAAAGGTCAAATGTAAGTTTAGATTTTTTTTTCCCTTAAAAGGGAAGTGATGACAGAGCAGGAGTTAGTCAGATGTCTGTTAAATAAATGGAAGTCTGATCCTTCACTGGAATAAGTCCAGTGATTAAAAAACTAGTTTGTGATAGAACATCTTAAGAAGGTCGGGAGTCTGGACATGTTCAAACATGAGATCCATTGCAACCAAATCCACAAGGAAAATTTCTGGAAATGCCTTGTTCCAGCACAAAGGAAGAGCAGTTTTAAAGTATGGAATGGGGCTGTTTTAAGGAATCAAATTTACTTTTCCACATCTGAGTCCTAAGAAAGTCCTTTTATCCATCTGTAGCATTCCTTGCTTCCTGATCGAATGGTGCATCTTATGAACCTGGAGCAAGTTCTTCTATGCACTTTCATGCATTTCTTGCCTACTTGGAACAGTCTTGAGTGTTATTCTCCCTTTTAAATATAATTAAACATAATTGATTATACTGATGCCTAAAATTCCTGGAAAAGATTCTCAAAACAGCATTAGTGGAGAAAGAGAAGCACCTTTATTGGAATCTTACCCTAAGCAGGGGCTATGAAATGTCATCCATTGTGTGAACATGAATATTTGCTGTTCTGAGAGTCAATAACACACAGAGCTGGTGGAATTATTGTTCAAATGCAGATACACTCCTTAGCAGACTTTTGAAGATGACTGTTTATGAATGCATTTCTTTGTTTTCCATCACCTGAAAAACACCTGCAGAGTTTGAAGACTGAAAGAAAATATTGCTTCAAATCACTTGCTAACGTTGTTTGGCTGCCTCTAATAACAGACTAATGGTTCTCCCCCCTAAAAATGCTCCCCTCTGAAAGGAAAACTGTTACACAGCCTCCCTTTATTTGGGGGGAAAATGAAATCTAACAGGTTTTGGTGACTTTTTTTTCCTTGGAGATGTATTCTTACTATAGTTTTAGCCTTCCAGACATTACGAAACTACCTTTGCGCCTTCCAGGCATCTCAAAACTACCATTTCCTTCCCTTACTTAATCTGACTCTGCTATTAAACAAGAGGTTTAACTTTTATTTCCCCAAGCTTTAAGTGAGCAGTTTGATGTGAGTGGGGACATTTTCTCTCCTGAGTTCTGGTGAGTCTTACCAAGTTTACTCACACAGCACCCGGCAGTGAAACCAGACTGTGCCAGGAGCCCACATAATTTAAAGATGCCAGGAAGGTTTCTGGCTTCTTAAATAACTCTCTAGAAGTAAAGCTGCCTGACTGCTTTGTCTGCAGATTGTATATGACTGTCTCTTGTACCTTACAGGCTCTGGTAGAGGAAAATAGTACAAAAACATCTGAGGAAACAAAGCAATAGGTCCAGATTCCAGTGTTGGGTTTTCCTTTAGAGCTTGGAAAGATAAAAGGACAGAAAAAGTAAATTAGTAGTTGTGGGTGAAGAACTGAAATTATAACAGCAACGTGTTTGAGCCTCTGTGATTGTGGGTATTTCACCTGCACATTAATCCACGTTCACTGGAGATGGGCAGGTTCCCATCCCCAGAGAGGATTTCCTTGAGGAGACTGAATTGCTGGCACTGGCTGTGCAAGGGAGCCCAAAATTCAAGGTGCAGTGGATAGGGGAGGAACAGCCAATCTCACAGCTGAGGCACCATAAGAAAACTCCTGCTGAGGAGAATGTTCTGGCAAGTGGGAATTTGAAGGTCTCAAACTCTGCCCCACCAGCAAAGCCTGAGCTGTAAAACTTGCTAGAAGTTACAGGTAAGTCATGTCTAATGGTACAGAGGGGGACACAGCCTTGGTCACTGAGCTTGGACAGTGCAGCCTGATAAACACAAAGAAGGAAAATCACTTGCCAGTAAAAGCAAATCTCCTGTTTCTTGTTTCATCAGAAAAAAAGGTGAAAACCCAGTTAACTGAAACTCAGTGCTCCTGTCAGAATAAAATGTGCAAATAGGTGGGCTGGAAAAGGTGATTCCTAGAGCTCCCTTTGAACTTCATGGTTTGGGGATTGTGTGCTCTTACCTGTTGTACTTCTTGGCATGGAGAGCATGCCTGCAACAAAAATATTTTTTTTCCTCTCAGGGAACTATTTATACATGTGGTATAATGCAAGTCAAGCATTTCCTATTGCTGTGTATTGGATCATTCAGGGATTTTCTCACTCTGGAGTGTAAACAGCATTGCAAGTTAAGCTGGTGCACTACCGGGTCATTAAATTTGTGCTAATTTTATTCAAATGCACCACTCATTCACTTATCATTGGTAACTGTATTCCCTATTACAATGGCACCTTCATCACCAGGGGCTGTTTCCATGTTGAATTATTAGACTTTCACTGAAGCAAAGCAGAACTTAATCAACAGAGATGGGCTGAAAATAGAACTTTGACTCAGAACTTTCAATATGAGTGAAGCTTTTTAACTCTACACTCTGAAATACACACAGAGGACAGAAAAGCTCTGGATTCAGCCACCATGAAGTTGACACTTGGTCCATGCATAGTAAGAGTTTGGGGCTCAAATCTGGTGGCTTCCAACCCACACACTTGCTTTCATGGCAATGTGCAAGATGACACTGAGTAAAGAAAACAAGAGAGGTGTCTTGGGGATGGTCCTGTGCAGGGCTAAGGGTTGGACTGTGTGACTCTTGGGGGTCTCTTCCCACTCCACATATTCTGATTCTGTGATCTTAGACATGTTGGATGTTAGGCTGGAGAAGAAAAATATTTGACTGACTTACTTATATTGAATTATCTGCCTGATATCCAGTTCCAGTGGTCTGCTTGTGTTGTGCTAAACACAAGGTCTTTGTCTCTGATTACTTTGGAAACACAGCAATGAAAATGAACTGCTGTATAAATGTGCAAATGAACCCCATTTGTGAGAGTTTTACTGTATGAGACTGAACTGAGCACAGAGCTTGGAACTGTCCATGGTCCACATTCCTTGGTCATCGTGTGTGCAGCTCAGTTTGAAATTCAATTTAAATATGAGCTCCGTGGGTGGAAGGAGTGAAGAATATGTGTTTGAGAGTCATTATGTGAATAAAGGGGAGAGAATGTGAGTTAGAAAGGACAATTTGGCCTTGAGTAATGAGTGTTCTGAGAGATCCAGATATGAAAGATTATATACCATGGGATGGTTGGATTGGGTGGCATCAACTCAAAAAGGAATCACAAAGAGAAATTCGAAATCAGTATTTCGTAGGTCAGCTCTGTGTCTTGCTGTTGTCAAACCGCTGTAAACATTAAAACCAGGGCCCCACTTAGTCATCTATTTATTTAATGGTTTAACAGATTGTCTTGTCCATTTTGTAGCTCATTTATTCACTGAGTAAATTGAGTGTAAATGATGGAAGACATGGGAGAACTTCTTTCTTTGCTGTAGTTTTTTTCATTAAGTCATGAGTGAACTCAGTGGTTTAATGAGGATTGAGACCTGATTTGGTCATTTACTGTGTGAGTGTCAGGATTGTCCCTTTTTACTGACCTGGAGCTCTCATGATTTACTTTTTTAATAAGCAGTGAGATCATTACTAGAAGTTGGCTGTTTTCAAGTAGATTAAGTTCTTTGCTGTACCTGCTTTCAGAGTTTAATTATACACTGTAATGTTTCCATTGAGATCCAATATCAAATGACAGGTTTCAAACTGAAGAACAGAACTAAATGTATTTATGTTGTGGGGAATGTCCCTGACTTGTAAATCAGCATGATAAAATACAAAAAGCAGAGTTTCTTTGGATTATTTTACCCAATTTATTTCAAAGATCCATAGCTAGAGACTAGTAAATCATAGAGAACATTTTGCTGCTTCTAGGAAACAGTTGGAAGGTGTCTGAATTTTAGTTTTCGTGATCATAAATGAACTTTGCCATGCTATACTAATGAAAATTTTTCAAAGTATAAAAACTCACATATTAAACTTCAGTTTGGTGCATTTAGCGAATTCTGTTGTACTCTGACCTGGAGTAGTATCAGCTAAACCCTGATTGTTCCAGCCAGAAATGCTGGTTTTGGTAATAGGGAGTGATTTTGTGACTTCCTGCCCCTCACTTTATCCATGGTGAATGCAGGTTTGTGTAACTCTGAGGTGAAGGCACACACAGTTTAATTTGCACCCTGTAGTTGAAAGAGAATTAAAAATACACCCAGCTGTTCAAGCTCAGGATTCAGGTCTTCCTAAGAGCCTTCAATTTGGATTCCTTGTGTGAATTGTTTAATAAAATTATTTTAAAGAGAAGTGTGCACCAACAGTAAGATGGGTAACATTCTCAGAACAAAATATTTATGTTAAAAGCCTTGTTTATAAAACCACTATAGATGGGTAAGATCTGAGAATTCCTAGTTGGAAAAAACCCCAAACAACCTCACTGTTTAAGTAATTAAATAATTGATATTAGGCAGAGGAACACATTGCTGTGAAAGCTGTGGGGTTTTTGTGGTGCTCAACCTCCCATCTCCACTAGGCATAGACTCCATCAAATGGACTGGATCTCATTGGAATGGCCCTCCTGGAGCCACAAAGCAGAGTAGGTTATAGAAGGAATGGGTTTTGTCTGAGCTGAAGCTCATCTTGGGTTGCAATCTTAGCTCAGTTCTCTCTGGCACTGTAGGAGCATGGAATTCAGCGTGGTCTGTTTTGCAGGCTCTGGTTGGGATGTGTAAGCTTAAAACTGAATTATAAAGTGTATTCTAAATAATGTGTATTCTAAATAAGAGACTATTTTGTCTCTTAGTACAATCATAGCATGTTTAAAAATGTTCCTATTTGGTTTTTCAATGAAGCTGTCTCTGAAATTTGAAGAATTAATGAAAGAAGATTTACTTGAAAATCTCATGGTTCCATTAGATCTGGAAATAAAATAAAAAAATCATCAGCCATGCTGTTAAGTGCTTGAAAAATCATCCTAATTGCTTTCAGCCTTAAG
The DNA here is from genome assembly GCA_021164005.1 of Willisornis vidua nigrigula. Classification (NCBI taxonomy): domain Eukaryota; kingdom Metazoa; phylum Chordata; class Aves; order Passeriformes; family Thamnophilidae; genus Willisornis; species Willisornis vidua. The sequence continues at coordinate 1,170,733 of JAJPCS010000340.1, forward strand.
ACAACAATTTTGTGGAGTATTTGGAGGCTTAATCTAAGTTCCTAAGTCTTTCTTTCAAATGTTTTAGTGTTTTCTTCTGTGTGTGCTGTAACTAATGAAGAAGGTAGTTGTAACTGCAGGGAACTCATCACAAAATTATTGTTTTAAGCAACAATTAGCTTATGTAAAAATTATTTTAATAACTGCAGGAAGAACCTAATATTCCTATTAACAAACAAACAACCAAAACAAACAAAGAAACAAAAGAAACGAATGAATGAATGAATGAATGAATGAATGAATGAATGAATGAATGAATGA
>JAJPCS010000340.1:1192920-1212439 GCA_021164005.1 Willisornis vidua nigrigula
TGGGAAGGGAAGGGAAGGGAAGGGAAGGGAAGGGAAGGGAAGGGAAGGAAGGAAAGGGAAGGAAGGAAGGAAGGAAAGGAAAGGAAAGGAAGGAAAGGAAAGGAAGGAAAGGAAAGGAAGGAAAGGAAAGGAAGGAAGGATTTTAAAGAGGTGCAAGACAGAACAAAATATTCTTAGATGAAGACAGTTGAGTTTCAGAAGTCACACAGTGAAAGGGACTTAACAAGTTAATTTTACAGAATGAGGAGGCCCAGAGAATCAGAGATGGGAAGCTGATGATCTTGATTTGTCTCTGCAAAAATTAAATTAAATTAAATAAGAAAAAAACACCATCAAGCATCTTTTAAATTTATTGAAGAGTAAGAATGAAAAGACAAATTAAAATTATTTGAAATTTAAAATACAGGCCAACACTGTCTTCAGGAATGTATTTGGTTTAGATTTAGGGGGTAAGAATAAAAGAAAAAATAGTTTGTGAGTCTTTATACAAGGGATAATATTTGAATTTGGATAGGCAAAATTGATTTATAAGAAGTAAACACTAATTTGCCATATAAAGATTATGATACAAAGCTCAAGCTACACAAATGAAGTTGCTTTTATCTTTTCCCTATCAATGTAGTTTGAAAAAATTCTCTGCTAAGACCAAGAGTTTCCATGTTAATGCACAGTATATATTTGACTTCCAGATGCCATTGGCCAGAGAACTATTCAGCAAGTCAGTGATTCTGCTGACAAGGGTCTCATTCTCTTGGAAAAATGGGGAAGCTGTTACAGAGACAAGCTGCAGATTAATTTGGACTCTTGACCTAGAACTAGTGAGCAATCTATGTAAGATGGACTGTGCTTAAGAGGAGGCATCTTGTGAGCTACAATTGGTAATCCAGTTCATAGGAATCTGAATAGCTCAGGAGGGAAAATTGGAGAAATCAGAATTACTTGTGACTTCTTCAAGAATTTTTTTATGCAGTTAGGCTGTAGGTGGGAAATGCACTCCCTGATAGAGAAAGGATTTGAGTGCAATCAGTGTCATTAACATTAATGAGTGTTAGAGGTGTGAGTATCCAAACCATCTGATGGCAGGACAGTGTCAACTGGATATGGAAGTCTCCTTGCAACAAGGCACTTGTTAGTTCCTCCAGGTAACAAGGCAGCAAGAGAAGCTCTTCAAATGTCTTAGGGAATGTTCTCTGAGCAATTCTTCATTGGTATCTGTGCCTGAACTGTGAGTTGTCATCTCTCAGGAGTCGCTGTTGCCTCCCTGTGTGCACAGCTCTGCTGGAGCTGTGTCTGATCCGTGGGCTGGCCATTACACTGAGAGGTACCCAAGGGCCACAGACACTCCACTGGTTTAACCCAAACTATTCTGTAGCACACCTTGAAATGCTCAGATTCAAACAAGCCAGTTCACTATTTTCAGCTAGATCCTTAGTTGGCTGAAAACATAGAATTAAAATCTCCAGGCAGCTTTAAAAAAAAAAAGCCACACAAAACCCAACCCAGAATATCCAAGCAGATTAGCAGAGAAGTCTTTCATCTTTACTTACCTATAATTTCTTTCATCACACAGTAATTTAAAAGATTTATTTACTTGTTTTAGCAAATTATTTATCTAATTCCTTGGATTTGTTTTTTCTATCTGTGGAACTTGGGTGCATGAAAAGAACATTATTTGTAATGCTGAGGGTTTATGGTATAGTTTAGGAACAAATCCAGGAGATCAGTTTGAGGAATTATCTTCTCCAGGTCGAGATTAGTGGGAACATCAGTGCTCCTGCATTGGCCATGGAAGTGCCAGCCTGATAGTTCAGGTCCTACTAATTCTCCTGGCTTTTCTATGTGGACTGCATAGACCCTCTGGGATTCTGAAATCAAAGTGTCAATCTGAGTGCTCAAGGAAAAATATTATTTTTATCCATGTGGTTTTTACATGGAAATTCTGTGTAAGAAGCTGAATCAGCCACACAGGTTGTATCTCAATAAGGTGTTTTCTGATGAGATGTTCCTCTAAAATGTGCTGGGTTTGGACTTTAGGAAATGAGTGCTAAAACTTGCTTATTGACATTAGTTGGGAGATCAGCTCAGCTGGTTAAAACTTGGCTGTAATAACGCCAAGGCCATGGGTTCAATCCCCTGTGTGGGCCATTGACTGAAGAGTTGGACTCGATGATCCTTGTGGGTCCTTTAGCTCAGAATAGTCTGGGATTCTGTGATTATCTAGCCCATCTCAAATTGAAATAATTACTTTTAAAAGTTTACCATTTTAGGTATTTTCTCCCACACATTTTCAAACACAAAGTTCCTATCTTGCTTCCAAATTCTCTACCCTCCCTCAGGATGAACTTTCAGATGCATTTAAACACTATGAATCCAAAAATGTGACATTAAAGCTTCTATCAGGAGGTCAGTAATATGGCATTTAAAAATAGTTGTGCAATAAAGATGATGATCCCTCTTGGGATTCTGAACTGTGGTTAACTGGCCCTTATCTCTATACATCTATTTATCTCCAAAAATGTTGTTCAAGCCTTAAAACTTTTCTCAATGTACAAATAAATATCAAAGCAGTTGCTATCTTGACCATAGGAATAATTTCCACTCTGCATCAGATACATTTTTTTTCCTTCTCAAACAGAGCTAAAGTTGCCACGTTATTCACCTGCAACAGGGCAGCACAAACCCAACCCACAGGACAGGAGCCACTTGGCCACATATTCCAGAAAATCTTCAGCAGTGCAAGTTCTCCTGTTGTATTTCCAGTCAGGCAATTAAAAGTTAATTCTGGACACAGATTGCTATAAACTATTCATGATTTCTAAGGAAAAGAATGGCAATACATCCTACCATTGTGGTCTTTTGTGAGAAATGATGTGAGAACCTGAGTGAAAAACTCATGGCCCTAATTCTAGTCTTGTTTACAGCTGCATTTGAAAGCCTTTTAAATCAATAAAGTTGACTGGATTTTTGTCAGTTTTCTGAAGAATAAAATTTTAGTTTCTTTTGCAGAGAAAATTATTTACTGACTACAAACATTAGACATTGTTCATTTTTAGCTGCTCCAAATCCTTCTGCTTCATGAAATGAAAATTTGGCTTCCTTGGTATCATCCAGTAGAAAACATAACAGAGGGGTTGGCTCTTCCCAACTTCCTGTGTTGGCTTGATTGACACACTCATGCAAAGGGGTTTGGAAAGCTGTGCTAATTTTTATAATTACTGCTCTATTAGAGGTTTCTGTGATGACCATGGACAACCCAAGTTTGTCTGTGGTTCATTTCCTCGTCTTTGAACTGAAAATATTAATGGTTTCATCCAGGTCTTAGACTCCAACTCCTCAGGGCAAAAGCTGCCTTTTATTTTGTGTAGGTACAGTGTAAAATATAACAGGGCCACTTGTGGAAGAAACAGAAACGTCAGCAACATTATAATAGTAACAGTAATGATAATATTAATATAATGATAATATTAATAGCACCTCTTTATACACAACATGCATTGATCAAAGTGGTGTCTAGGCTGAATGAAATCTAGAATGTTTTCTGGAGGCAACCATGAATTTAGTGTATTCTTACCATTTTGCTTATGGTTTTGCCTTTTTTGTGTGTGTGTTTTGTGCAGGGGAATTTAAGTTTCTCTTGTGTGGAGCCTCACACAGTGCCAGTGTTCTTCAATGCCACCAGTTTCCTGGAGGTTCCAGGTCGCCCAAGCCAGGACGTGTTCTCAGTGAGCTTCCTCTTCAGAACCTGGAACCCACAGGGACTTCTTGTCTTCAGCAGCTTTGCAGATGACCTGGGGAATGTTGAGGTTGACATAAACGAGGGCAAAGTCAGCGTGCACATCAACGTCAGCCAAGTGAAGAAGAACCACATAGACATCTCATCAGGTCAGTGTGGGCTTGGCTTTTAAATGTGGTATCATTTTTGTTGGTGTTGTTTGAAAGCATCATGCACCTCAAAATTAGAACAACCATTTTCCAAACATGGAAATTTATAATTAGAATCACAGAATCATAGAATGGATTGGGTTGGAAAAGCCCTCTGAGATCATTAAGTCCAACCCTTGGTCCAACTCCACTCCCTTTACCAGATCATGGCACTCAGTGCCACGGCCAAGCTCAGCTGAAAAACCTCCAGGGATGGGGAATCCACCCCCTCTCTGGGCAGCCCATTCCAATGCCTGAGCACTCTCTCTGCAAAGGATTTCTTTCTGCTCTCCAACTGAAATTTCCCCTGGCAGAGCTTGAGCCCATCGTGCCCCCTTGTCCTATTGCTGAGTGCCTGGGAGAAGAGACCAACCCCCACCTGGCCACAACTTCCCTTCAGGCAGTTCCAGACAGTGCTGAGGTCACCTCTGAGCCTCCTCTTCTCCAGGCTGAACATCCCCAGCTCCCTCAGCCTCTCCCCATAGGGCTTGTGCTCCTACATGAAATCCTCTAGTGTATTTTTCACTGGGTAAGAGGTACAAGAGTTTGAATTCACCTCAAAATTAGAACCTGCACCTCAAAATTAGAACAATCATTATACAAAGCTGGAAATTTTTATTGCTGCTACACGAAATCCTTTAGTGTATGTTTCACTGGGCAAGAGGTACAAGAGTATGAATCAGTTGGTAGATTAAAAAAGAAGATATAAATATTCTTATTCTGTCAAGAAACCCAGTAAACACATCACCTTATACATGAGGCAGCATTGCTTCTTTCTGCTTCCTTCCATCTGCCTTGCAGTTTTCTCTGGAAAAAATGTTTGGTTTGAAAAGGAGAGTGTACTCCCTTTTTGAGAGTAGCCTAACAATTAGGCTATTCTTCTATGACTTCCCAATAATTAGGACACTCTCATTAAAAAAAAAAAAACCAAACCACAGAAACCCCACCAAACAAACCAACTAAATAAAAAAACCCCAAACCCAAAACATGTACCATAAACATTTGTATAGAGTTTTTAGATTTGCATAGTTATCCTAGGAAAACATTGATTTATTTTAATACTTTGTTGTTAATTTTTGTTGCAACAGTCCTTTCAGTGCCTGTGAAATGAATTCTGTGTGTGTGCAAATATCACAGCAACCTTCTTGTTCTCCTCTTGTGCAGATGCACCAGCAGATACAAAACTTCTGGGCTTACTAGAAGTTAACATGGCCTGCCTTTGGTACAGAAACTTCTGACCACTGTGGTCCTGTAGATACACACTTATAGATGCACACGCTTTTCACTGGTGATTTTGACAGCTGAGAAAGCAGAATTTTACACAATCAAGTGGGCAGCTTTCTGTGTGATTGCATGTGCCAGGGTATGAGTAATTCTACAGGGTATGGAGAGACTGAGTGCCATGATCTGGTAAAGGGACTGGAGTTGGACCAAGGGTTGGACTTGGTGATCTCAGAGGACTTTTCCAACCCAATAGATTCTATGATTCTATGACTTCAGCCTGCTGGGAGGAATGGAGCCTGGTTATCCCAAAGAACTGCACTAACTACACCCACATCCTGTCTGCAGGTGAGTTTTTGGGCTCACAGCTTTGCTGAACCTACTCCTGCCACCTGTAATGTTGCATTTTCCCAGGAGGAAGTTAAAATCTCTCTTAGTCCTCACTCTGAACACCTCTCAGAATGTACTAACCAGCCTACATTAGCAGCTTTTAGAGCCAGCTTTCCAAACTACCATGGGGACATCAGCACTGCATCGTGGGGCACAGCCCAGTGCTGGCTGGAGACACAGGAGCTGCACTGAGTGGCAGAATTACAGGAGAACTGTAAGCTGATGTGCAGGGGTGCAGTTTGTTCCTGAGTGTCTCTGCAGCAAAGATGCTCATATGGAACAGAGTTCTGGGTGGTCTGGGGTTTTTTTTTCATAGTTCTCCTTAGGTCCCTTAAAGTTGAATGCACTGACTCAGGGAGCTCTAACTCAGCATGAGCAAATTTCAGATAAACAGCCTTCCTCTCTGTCAAACAGAGCTGAATTCTCATTTTCTCCCTGGTAGCTGGGCACTGCCAGCCTCCTTACTGAGCTACTCTAGCAAGTGCTTCTTGAGGACTGGGAAGGAGCAGACAGAGGTGAAAAACATTTGACTTGACAGAACTTTCATGCATAATTCATTGGAACATTTTGTTTAAGGAGAGAAAGGCAGCTGCAATTTTATATATTTTGGTGACACTTTACAAAAGTAAAAAGGAAATAATGCATAGAAAGACAACTAAAGAACTGCACTTCTAGTCCCCAGAATAGTACATGGACCTGTGTTTGCTGTTTAGCAATTGAATCAACAAGGTGAATAGTTTACAGACATTGTAAAGCATTTTTTGTACAGCTGTCAGGTTTAGAGACAAGAACAAGCAGAATCTCTTGACTGTTAAGAAGGGTGTGGCCTACTTCTAATCTGAGAAATCAGAAATACATTTATACTTCATTTTTTGTGCCAATGACTTCTACCTCTTCTGTTTTATACTGTGAATGAAGGGATACAAGGCTCTAAGGTGGTAGAAAGCAGGAAGGAAAAGATTTTACTTATATGTAAATACAATGATTAAGAGAAGTTACATAGCACAGTGTAGGAAAACACTTGGATCAACTGTGAATCACTGGAATCATGAAAAACTTTGCATTTTAAACCACAAACTGAGAGCTGCCATCAGGCCATCTGGTTTTTGTAGTTTTCTTTGTCTCCCATAGACCCTTCCGTGTTGTCTGTTCGGTGTCTATCAGGGCTCATTTTTTCACAGTGTTGGCAGATCCCAGCAAGAGCTTTTAGGTTGTATTAAATATTCTCCTTTGGTCTTGCAATAGGCACTTAATCATTCCTTCATTTATTTTAACTACATGTCCTGCCTGCTGGAGATTTCACTAATTCAATTCTTCATTAAGTCCTCTCAGTTTCCTGATCAATCTTCTTCATCTTTATTGGTAGGATAAGTCTATCCAGTATTTTATTCTTGGGATGTGTACTATAAAAATACATTGTTAAAATTATTAAAATGGTTTTGTATATCTGAAGCTTCTTCACTTACTGTTTCAGGTTCAAAATTACCTTTAGCCTAAGTGTGATCTATTCCTATTGTCAGTCATGCCTTAGTTCCCTCTCTTATTATGTTGTTGCTGCTTTTAAAAAGCCACAGGTAGTTAAAGTTAGCAAATTGTAGATAACTTTGTATAGATCATTTCTTGGGGTTTTTTTAGACACTGTTCACCTGCTGTTCCTTCAGTACCTCCAGTCACCTTCAAACCACAGCCTCAACTCTATACATTTGATTAAAGCAGGTAAATCTGTCTCTGTTATGAAAATTTCATATCTATTTTGCACGTGCTGAAAAGACTCAGGGATGATTACATGTATTATAGTGGAGTGGGTCTGATTTCTGTGTGACAAGTGAAAAGCAACTGCCTTTTGTTCTGACCTGGCAAAGCAGAATCTCAGATTTATTTGGCCTGGCTGGAACTTGTTTAACAGCAACCAAAAGATCAGTCCATGACCTGCTCTGGGCTTCAAACTGGTGAATGATAAAGACAATAAAGAGCTGGTAAAATAGTAATAAATGTTTTGCTGTGTCAGCAAGGTGCCCATAACAAAAATCTGAGAGTAACAGAATATTTGCTGTTAATGTGCGGTTGAGGTTTCAGTTTGTGGCACAGATGAAAGGACAAAGATATAATTAGACTTACTGCCCAATTTTGCTTACTGAGCAAATTAGTTCCTTTTCTTCATGATCTTGCCAATTAGACCTTCAAAACAGGTCTCTAAATAATAAAATATTCCTTCCCTACCCTCCCTGCCCAGCATTCAGTGAACAGACTGACAAAACTGTTGTACAAAATCAGTGGATTTGATGTTTTTTCTTACATTAATTTCATTAAGACAGTACAACCATTTGATTGATGAGAGTTATATTAATAAATTTGCTGTTAGTAAGAGGAAAATCAGGCCCACTGAGAGCTGAAATAAAGTTTTAATTAGAAGAAATAAGCTACTGACTGTGCAGAATTAAACAGGTGAAATACTTAAAGCCTGTATATAAATCAAGAGTTAAACATCTTATTGACTTTTTCTCTGCAGAGTAAACTGTGATTATATCTTCACAATTCTGTATGTCCCAGAATAGGGATTAATAATGGGAGAGAAGCTCAGAAAAGAGTCAAGAGATTTATCTTTACTGTTCCATATAGTTTTGGATTAAATTCTGCTCTTGTCATCAGGAGATTCATGCAAACTTCCTAGAAGTTGCCTTCTTTCCCCAAGGGATGGAGGCAATGCCAGGCTGAGAAGATGGAAGCAAGAAGTGTTCTTACCTTTAGAACTTCTAAAAAGCAAATTTTCACGATATTTTTGCATACTAAAGGATTCGGATGTTATTGTTGTAGATTAAAAGTAATTTAATTTTAATAAACACTACCTGTTTACCCTCAGAACCTACTTAATATTTGTGATCTTGCAATTAGAATAAGTTGTTGATGACGCTGTATTTATTGATAAGCTTTAACCAGCTAATAAATAAATAATAATAATCTTTCTTGAGCACAGAAAAATCAGCAAATAGAAAATATCCTACTCCTGAATCTCTCTTGGCTATAAAAACTTTAATGAAACTTTTCCCAAAGCCACATTTAAATGCTGTTGGGTGCAGAGTTAAGCCCCAGCCTGTGTCCCAAAGCCTGATTTCTTCCACTTAGTTTTATCCACCTGCTTTGGCAACTTAGCCCAGATTCCTTCCTGAGGAAACCAGATTTTTCTGAAGTTTTCAACGTGAGGGAAAAGGGGTTCCTTATTAACAAACACAGAGGGCATTAAAGAGTAACATTCAAAAAAAAAAAAAACTAAACTAAAAAACCTCTCCTTGGGAATCATCTCGTGGCTTTGCAATGTTTTTTTAAAGCAACCCCCAAATCCGTGTTTCAATACAGAGCAGAACTTCTCTGCCTCTTGAGAAAAGGTGAAGTTTTCTACAATAATCTCTTGATTTATCCTGTGTTTACTTTCTCACTCGTCTTTTCATAGGCAGCTTTGACCTTTCATATCTAAACATTCTCTGCTCAACTTAAATATTAGAGGGTCTATGAAGCTCCCTTGGGTTTTACCCCACAGTACAAATGATAAATCACTGAAAAAGGACATCATCCCCTTTGCTCATTGTATCCTAACAGAGAAATTTTTGGTGTCTAAAATCTCCTGCCTTTCACTTGAACTCCTCTGCTTGAAGCTCCTTTTTTCCTCTTCCAACTCTACTAGTTAACATCTTGCATTAGCTGCTGCTCCAGACTGCCTTCACTTCCTCCTGTCAAGCATAAACTTATTAAAACTTGGGATATGAATATCATTTTGCCATATTTATCTGTATTAAATAAATCAGACTTCTCCCAGTGGAACCTCTGGGAAACTTTCCACCCTTCTGCCTTTCTGCTGGATCTCGAGTCGTCTGAACTGCAGCTCATTTATATTTGAGACCTTGGGTTAAGACAACATCCTTCAGGTAATCAAATGCCTCCCTCTGACAGATCTGAAGTGGTGTCTGGTGGAGATGAGAGGCACAAATCCTGCCCACGAAAGGCATCGCAATGACTTCAGGGCATATTAGAATATTAGGAAATTTGATTCTTCACAGCCAGTTGTGTGTCTCTGTTTCTCTCTGTGTGTTTGTTTTTGGCTATTGACCCTAAGCAGGGATTGCAGCTCCCTGAATAACTGTTTGTGGGTTTGAACTCTGCAGAAGTGAGACACTGGCATGCTTGTAGTAGTTTTATTTTTACTACACATTTGTCTTGTGGTGTGGTTCAGCATCTCAGTAGAGTAGACTCAAGCCAATCAGAGCAAGAAATAGAGTTCTTGATTGCAGACTTTTTTTTTCCTAAGAAAACTCATTATTTTACTTCAGGTGTTTGTGAGTTCTGCTTCATCAGGCACTGATTTCCACTGGAAAGTTGCCTCCCAAGCACAGGCTATGCATTCTAAACCCTTTTTCAGATATTTCCTGAGATTAATGGAACTCTTTGTAGGTTGCACTGGCACCTTCCAAGTGTGGAGGAACCCAAGAATCAAGAGAGTAGGGTGCTCTCCTTGACAGGCTTCCTGAATTCATCCAGGAGGCTGAAGGTCACTTTATTTTTCTTGGCCTCATTTCCTCTGGGCTGTAGAGCAAAGTTAGAAGGGACCTTTGCTGGTCATTCTCTATTTCAGCAGCTAAAGATGAAATAAGGCTTTTTACAACTACTGTTTAAGCAGTCACTGTGTCACGCTGAATTTCCTTTAGGAAAAAAAAACAACCCTGCTAAACTCAGTAGTTAATTTAATAATTTTAACTTGCTGCTAGAAGGGGTGAAATTTATGTGAGAAGATCTGGACAGAACTAGTTGGAAACTTACCCTTGTAATTCTTTTTTAATTCAATAAGTTTGACAGGAAGCAGGATCAATTTTAGTTTGCTTTCCATGTTGCCTTTTCTTACTACCCCCACATCAGTTATTGCTAGTCTGGTTCTAGACAAGCCTGTAAAAATTTTGGTTTTGACTTTGATGAATGAAAGATGAGCCCCTTAGCACTGAATGCTCCAGAGGTGCTCAGTGTTTTGCAGTTTCCTTGAGAACATATATTTTTGCTTCCCTGGATTCTCTGTCTGCCTGTTTTGGTTGAACACAGAAGAGCATGAGGGAGGTGTCTCTAAGAGTGGTTTAGGAACCCAAAGATGGTTAGGTAAAACAAGCATTATCTCTGGGATCATAAAGATGGTGGTGTTGGAAAGGACATTGCAAAATATCCTCCTGTTTGTGTTTCAAAGTCTTCCAGGACTTACAGGTTCTAACTGAGGTAGATGTTGGGTTTCTCCACTGTTACTTTCCTTTTAGATTAGTAATAAACAATTAAACAAAAGGGTACAATAGAGTATAGTTGGGTTTGGTTTGTTCATGCACAACCTGACAGAAGTAGCCCCAGGACACCACTGAGTATCCATACAATATAAAGGGATATAACAGGAAAGGAAGGTTTTCTCCTATCTGAAAGAATAGGTAGCAGGAATATCATAGTCTTTCCCCGAATATGGTGGTTTGCCATCTCTGCCTCCTCTTCCACAGAGGTGGTTCCTTGAGAAAGGAATTCCCACATCTGTGTCACAGATGGCAGCAGGTGGCACCTGCCCAACAGTGCCAGCCACTTCTTTCAGCAGTGCCATGAGCACCCTCCACAACCACTGGCTTAAACTTACCAATTTGGGAGAGCCTGGTTTGCTGTTCATGACAGGATGTGTTGGTTCCTGCAAACTTTTCTGTAGATGTGAGCATAGCTTGAGAAATGGGACTGGACTTCTTGCTGTGCTGGCTCTTTAGTTTGCCTTGTAGCAGATTTAGTTTTACTGCAAACTAGTGAGAAAATGCAGGAAATCTATTTGAAGTCTGGCTTTGCTTCCATTTCAGAGAGAAGTAGTTGACTGAGCACATCTAATGATAACCCAGCATATGATTAATCATTTAGCATAACTTACAGATACTCTGCTGCTGCCTCTTCAGTCTGGCAGTTATGATAGTCTGTAAATGGCTGTGAGTAAATGGAGTAGTTGAGAGTAAAAAGAGTGCACCAACTTTTGAGTTGACATTATAAGTTAAAGCCATTGTATATACATATATATACACATATATATTGTACCAGTAAGAGAATCTACTCAGCCTATTTCCAGCTATGATAACCAGGAATTTCACAGACCATCAGTACTTGGTAAAATAGTAAAATCATTTGAATGAGCTCAGGAGCCCAATGGTACTCCTTGTTTCATCTCAGGATGCTGTTGCTGTGAATATCCCTTTTGGAAACAGGCTGCAGCACTTCTGGGATGTCATTTTTCAGCTGCATCAATAGTTCCTCCTCCATCAGCACTGAGATGAGGGGCAGTTTAGTGGATAGACTGGTCTGCAGTCCATTACAATAGACAGTATGGACAATTACAATATCTGTTACAATACACAGCTCTGACTCTGCCTGGCTTTTCCTCCAGCACTGCTGTGCAAGTCTGTACCGTTACAGACCCTTCCCTGCTCCTTCCTTCCCCCCTGCTCCTTCCTTCCCCCCTGCTCCTTCCTTCTCCCCTGCTCCTTCCTTCCTCCTGCTCCTTCCTTCCCCCCTTCTCCTTCCTTCCCCCCTGCTCCATCCTTCTGCCCTGCTCCATCCTTCCCCTGGCTCCTTCCTTCCCCCTTGCTCCTTCCTTCCCCCCTGCTCCTTCCTTCCCCCTGCTCCTTTCTTCTCCCTGCTTCTTCCTTCCCCCCTGCTCCTTCCTTCCCACCCCTGCTCCTTCCTTCCCCACCTGCTCCTTCCTTCCCCCCTTCTCCTTCCTTCCCCCCTTCTCCTTCCTTCCCCCTGCTCCTTCCTTCCCCCCCCGCTCCTTCCTTCCCCACCTGCTGCTTCCTTCCCCCCTTCTCCTTCCTTCCCCCCTTCTCCTTCCTTACCCCCTTCTCCATCCTTCCCCCCCTGCTCCTTCCTTCCCCCTGCTCCATCCCCACCCTTTCTGTACACAGAACACGTTCTGGGTGTCATTGCTTGCAAAGTACAAATATCACTGAGTATGAGATAACCTTTTTATTCCCCACTTCATGAAGAGATACCCATTTTTAGGATCATAGCATTCCCAACGTGTCTCAGAGCCAAAGAAGGGCATGCAGGATCAGGGGGTAGCCAAAGTGTGGTGCCAATGTGCTGTGGCTATGCTCAGGTAATACCAGTCATGGGACAGGCAGGAGGCAGCTGGTGTGGCACAGGGTTTGCACAGTGTGGGCATCTGGGCCAACAAGATGAGGCTTCAGGGAGTGGCTCCTGATCCAGAGACACCTCCACACTCTGTGAAGTGGGCACAGAAATGGAGGGCCCTGCCATGGGCACTGCAGATGTGGGCAGTGTTGGCTGAGCTGTCCAGAGGAACAGAGATGGGGCCTGCCATGGGCACTGCAGATGTGGGCAGTGTTGGCTGAGCTGTCCAGGGGCACAGGGATGGGGCCTGCCATGGGCACTGCCAATGTGGGCAGTGTTGGCTGAGCTGTCCAGGGACACAGGGATGGGCCCTGCCATGGGCACTGCCAATGTGGGCAGTGTTGGCTGAGCTGTCCAGGGGAACAGAGATGGGGCCTGCCATGGGCACTGCAGATGTGGGCAGTGCTGGGTGAGCTGTCCAGGGGCACAGGGATGGGCCCTGCCATGGGCACTGCAGATGTGGGCAGTGTTGGCTGAGCTGTCCAGAGGAACAGAGATGGGGCCTGCCATGGGCACTGCAGATGTGGGCAGTGTTGGCTGAGCTGTCCAGGGGCACAGGGATGGGGCCTGCCATGGGCACTGCAGATGTGGGCAGTGTTGGCTGAGCTGTCCAGGGGCACAGGGATGGGGCCTGCCATGGGCACTGCAGATGTGGGCAGTGTTGGCTGAGCTGTCCAGGGGAACAGAGATGGGGCCTGCCATGGGCACTGCAGATGTGGGCAGTGCTGGGTGAGCTGTCCAGGGGCACAGGGATGGGCCCTGCCATGGGCACTGCAAATGTGGCAGTGCTGGGTGAGCTGTCCAGGGATGGTTCCATGGCCATGATTACAGAGATGGCAGAGACACATCCTGTGTGGTTTCAGAAGCAGGAAAGCACAGCAGGGAGTTTGGAGATGAGAAAGTGGCTTAAAGATGTAGAAGCAAAGATAAATATCTCTGTTTTGGAAAAGTGCCCTGTCACCACCCCTTTATTTCGAAGTTCGTTGATTTAGCAAAGAACTTTGGTGGGCATAAAGCCTTGTTGGGACAGAAAAACAGTTGTTATGGTTTTAAAAATTAGAAGAGGGGAGAAGCAAAACTATTGGGGGTGCAGTGTCCACTTAGAACATGGGACATTTATTTTCTGTACATGTAAAAAACATGCTTAGAGTCAGATCAAACATCATGAACATGGACTGTTATAGTGGTTCAAAAAAGGATGCAGAATCTTCAAGCACTGGGCCACATAACACTGCAGAGCCACTGTGGTATGGAGTTATCAACTCTGGAAAATAAAACTGGAAATTTAACTGGAAATTAAAACTGCCAGTGCCCTTTGCACCTTTTCATCTTCTTCAAATGCAAGGGAAAAGAAGGAGAATTTTCTTTACTTGTGAAGTCTGCATTTGCAACATTTGAACTCTGAGTAAAACCAAGAAGAGTCTTTCTAGTGCAAATGTCTTTGCAAGTCATTTGAATTTTCCAGGAATTTTGCAAATTTTAATTCTGAATCTTTTTTATCACTAATCCTTGGGTAGGTGTCACACAACATCTCTAGCCAATTACTTACAGGAAAAAAAGTAAAAGTCATTGTAATATCAAACACAATTGTTTTTGGGGGGGAAACATGACCTAATTACAGGCATGGAATTTAATTTATGTGCTGGGAACTGACACTCAATATCTTCTTTTTCATTGCTATTCAGGAAACAGGGGAAATAGATTATTATCCGTGACAGCTTTCTGGCAGTCCCTCTTGGTTTGACAGTGTTATTTTAGAGAGAAGAGAGAGTCACTTCTGTATAGAATGAAAGGAAAAGTTGTCAAGCATCCATACATATTTTATGCTGCATAAAACTTAAGTGCTAGAGCAAAGATTCTGTTTTCAGTCATGCCACTGTAAATTCCGAGTGCTCGTGCTGACCTCCAGCTTTGCATCAATGACATCTCGCCCAAAGGCTGAATTTCATCTTTTACATGAGCAGGGCAGCTCTTGTAAGTCAGCTTGACCCCTCCTGGTTTTTTGGTTAGCACAGTCATGCCCAACTGTGATGTGTATTTTGGCACTTTGGCATTTTCCACTGACATTGACAGGAGTAAAAGCAATTTCTATCAAAGTGCTTGAAGTGGCATCAGGCACAGTGTGCCCTGTCTATTCCTTTTGCAGGTTGCTTGACAGAAGTGGTTATTCCTTGCTGCAAAAATAGACTTGGGAAAAAAAACAATAAAACATATTCTAGTTGTATGTTGCGAGCTCTGCCTTTACTTTGGTCTTGTACAAGCTGGTGAATCCCTTCAGGCATTTTTGCACATTGCTTGTTTTCATTTCCCAGTGTTGCTGAAGCAGCATCACATGAGCACTGAGGTGAAACAGCAAGCAAAGCGCTTTGGCTTCTGGAAGCTGAGTGGCAGATGATATTATCCTAAAAAAGCTTACTCATTAAGTTTATATATTCGATGGAGGGGCAAAAAATTCTCAATTTTACCACTATAAAATACATAATTTTGGCACTAACCAATTTCTACTCACTGATTCACTGAGGAAAAATCCTGAAAATTCTGCACATATCCTTTGTAGGACATTTCCTTTCTGAAGAAAAAGCATGTTTAGAGGCATGGCTTCCCTGTGTCTTTTCCAAGTGCATGTATGTGCAACATTTTAAAGATCCATTCTTTGAAATGCAAAAGTGACTTTGGCTTCTTTCTGCAGGTTTAAAATAGTGGAACCTTATATTGCATGTGCTCCAGTGTCAGGGTTTCACTGATTAACCTTTTGTGGCTGTTTGAACAGCTCATTTTATACATATTAGCACATGCATTAAAAATCAACTTTTCCACAGAACCAGCAATCCAGTCCAAAGTGGTTTTTTCTGAGTTTCTGTGTAGGAAAATGCTGTGATGAATGTGATGTTTGGTCCATCTTTCTTTTAATATAATATTTCCTCAGGCAGGCCTTTGTCTTTGGAAACCGTTGTGTTTTTCCTACATAATTCTAGAATTATACAGTTCCATTTCTTGCTACAATAATGATTATAATAACTCCGTATTACTACTAGTAACTAATTTTTCTACTAATACTAAAACTTTATGTTACTAGAAGCAATAAAGTCCAACCTGTTCCATGTGCCATTCAGCTGTATTTGCATTTTGAGTGTTATTTCCTCCTCATGTCAGGGATCTGGGATCAATATAAAAAAAAAAGTGCTGCAGACCATCAGTCTCCACAAGGCTATTCCATAATTAGAACAGGGTTTTAATGACAAAAAAACACAAAAAACCCCCAAACCAAACAAACCAAACCAAACCAAAGCAAACAAATACACAAAAAAACCCCAAAAAACAAAAACAGGGAGAAGAAACACAATCATCCCACAAGACAAATCTACGGATGCCATCCTACTCAGACACTGCAGTAGATGGTCTGCAGCTGTAGGGGGGGTTATTTTATTTTTATTTTATTTTATTTTATTTTATATTTTATTTTATTTTACTTTATTATTTTCTTTTATTATTTTGCTTTATTTTTCTTTCTTTTAGTTTGCATTTTATTTTATTTTATTTTATTTTATTTTATTTTATTTTTAATTTTTATTTTACTTTATTTTATTTTATATTTTACTTTATTTTATTTTATTTTTTTAATTTTATTTTATTTCATTTTACTTTATTATTTTATTTTCTTTTTCTTTTATTTTATTTTATGTTATTTTATGTTATGTTATTTTATGTTAATTTATTTTATTATTTTATTTGTTTTATTTTTCTTTATTTTATTTTAGTTTGCTTTTTTATTTTATTTTACTTTATTATTTTATTTTACTTATTTTACTTTATTATTTTATTTTATTTTACTTATTTTATTTAATTTTATTTTATTATTTTATTTTGTTTTATTTTTCTTTATTTTATTTTATTTTACTTTTTTATTTTATTTTATTTTATTATTTTATTTTATTTTATTTTATTTTATTATTTTATTTTGTTTTATTTTTCTTTATTTTAGTTTGTTTTTTTAATTTTATTTTACTTTATTATTTTATTTTATTTTATTTTACTATTTTATTTTATTTTATTTTACTTTATGGGAAGAGCATCCTTTTCATTTTCTGAAACTTCTTCAGGAATTTCCATCATTGGGTCTCCCTGCCCATCCCCATAATCATAAATCAGATCCGTTGCCACAGTGTTTTTGTCAGGAAGTGGTGGAATATTGACCAACAATATGATGGGGGAATGCAGCAGGTTGTCAGAATCTGGGCTTCTCCAAGCAGGATCTTTTCCCACCATTTTCCTGGCTTACTTTGTGCCACTGAAATTCCATGGTAATGTGGAAGAGTGAGCAGGAAAAGGAAAGAGAGATGTTGGATGCCTGAGAACTGTACAGGGAGGCAGATGGAGGTTGGGAGAGGGCTTAAATGATGTCAATGCTGAATAAAGGTTTGGCAAATATGGTTTTTAGATATAAATTAATAATATTACGTTTTTTAAAAAATCTTACAGTGGTAGCTCTGCATGAAGTCATAAAGCAATGCACTAATTCATTAATTTCTCATTTTACTGCTTCCTTTGCCCCTTTCTGGGAGCCTTTATCCAGCTTGGTGTGTCAAGGCAGCTGCACTCAGCTCTTTCTCAGGTTCTTCAGCTTCCTCGGGAGCTTCCTCACGTGTGGTGCTAAATTCCAGCTGACAAACACTCAGAGAAACTGAGCTTTATTTATGTACAGCCATTTGCTGTGTGCAAACTACTGAGAGCTGAGCTATTTTTACCTTTTAAAATATGCATAATTTTTATGGACATAGTCTGAGGCCCAATATGGTGTGCCTGAGATTGTGTCCTCAGAACAATTCCAGCATCCACATTAAATATAAAAGTACCAGTGGGAAAAGGAATTACACAGTTCTAACTAAAGACTCAAAAGTAGCGGATTTGCTCCTTTTATTTTGTATTTTTCTTTTCAAATAACAGTTACAGTAAACATGTAGCTCTATAGTTTGTTTCTCAATGTAAATTCAACTTGTGCAGAACTTTTTAAAACCAGTATAAGGATATATCCTCATCAACTCCTAAAAAACCCAATTCCAACAAGCTTGAAAGAATTCACTAATATTTTGGAAATCTCTTTTAAATTATAAACAGAATGACATTAAATGCAATTCAGTACTAATGTTTCTGATATATTAACAGTACCTTGGTCAGCTCTTTCTTGTATTGTATTTTACATGCACCAGAGCACGTTTTCCTTTCATTTTAGTTCCCTATGGAAAGTGCATTTGTCTGCTCTGTTATGTCACCCAAATCTTGCAAAGTGGAATTATTTCTTAATACTATTAATATTTTTTGTCAAATTCATTTTTGATTATAAAAAATGGATAAACATTTCTATAAAAGTGATGAGCAAACTATAGTAGGTGTGAAATTAAAGAATATACTCTTGCATTTAAATGAATTAATTTCTTAATTTAAAAGAAATTGTATTCTTAAATAGTGTCCCAAACCTTTGGGGGATCATTGGTATCATTATAAAAGAGCTGAACAGAACAAATTCATCACATTTGGGTTGGATCAAAACTTTCATCTCAGATCTGGTTTTGTCATTTGCAGGTTTAACCAGGAATATTAAATACCCATAATCATCAGCAGACATTAAATCTTCCTAACCTGAAGTTGTGATTACTGACACCCTGCACTGGCAGCACTGCAGTAGGTCAGTCCTCTGGAAGTTCTATTTTCAGTTTATTCCATATTCATTTCATGTAAAAGGCAGGTAGGGCAGTGACAACAGGGATCAGAAAGCCTTTTTTCCAGAACCTCCCTCCTTATCATTTGATCCTTTGAGATTTAGCCTGACAGCTTAAAAAAACTTCATTTCACAACGTTTGAAGCTTTTGCATTGCAAAGAGCTGGTTGGGGGTATGAAAATTGACTGAGCTCTGCAGTTCCACACTCTTTACAATCGGGTTATCTTTGGTGTGGAAGTTAATTTGGAACTGGAAGTGCTGCTACCTCAAAAAGGAATACAGTACATAGGTTTTGTTCCACATATAAATCAGCAAGATTCAGTAGAAAAAGATGTTTACACCCTGACTGGTGCTATGAACGTTCCTTTGGTCAAGCAGCAAAAATAAAAGCCATTATTCATTTCAGATTAAACACAAGTGCAAGATATCGTGTCTTTCTATATAGTGCATTACAGACTGATCAAAATTATAAAAAAAATTTAGTTATCACAGATTTTCCTCAAATAAGACATTTGAAAACCTTGTCACTGCACAGGGTAGGTGACTGGCAGAGGAAATGTAGCAGAGTTCTACCACCTGTACTCTTGGGAGGCTTCTGGCAGATCACAAGGAGATGCCACTTGTCATTCTCATGTGTCAGGACTTCACATGTTCCACTCCAGAAGCAAAGGGCAGAGATATTTGAGGAGCTGCAGGCAAAGATGTCACTGGCACTGAACTGTCAGACCTGCCAGGGCCATTGAGGACATTCCACAGGGTGAAAACTTAGAAATTTATAATAAATCTCTTGGCTGCTACACATATAAGCTCTCTTATGTTACAAGTTCTCTCTGCAGTTTTCACTCATTGCAGCCTGTTTAAGCACAGAGGAGTTACATCTCCATGGTGTACCCATGAACATAGACACAGTTCCTACCTTAGAATGGACTGGGTTGGAAAAGACCTCCGAGATCCTCAAGTCCAACCCTTGGTCCAACTCCAGTCCCTTTACCAGATCATGGCACTCAGTGCCACGGCCAAGCTCAGCTGAAAAACCTCCAGGGATGGGGAATCCACCCCCTCTCTGGGCAGCCCATTCCAATCCCTGAGCACTC
>JAJPCS010000340.1:1242439-1259373 GCA_021164005.1 Willisornis vidua nigrigula
ATTATGCTGACAGAAAGCCCTTCATGAGTGAGATTTGGAAAATATTAACTGCACCAATCTCAGAGGATCATCACAATGAATGTGATAGTGTGTCTGTGCTGAATATTTCCACTTCCTAATCTAAACCTATTAGAGTAACTAAAAGACTGAATTCAAATCAAGAAAAGGAGCTTCAAGTAGTATTAGAGCATAAAACTGTCTGCACAAATTCAGTGCCATTTAATGATATATATCACAAAGAGAATTTGTTTTAATCCACAGATAATGCTCTGGTGTAGGAAGTATGGCTTCCTGAATTCTAGACCTTTTGTCTTTCTTTTTGGTTTAAACAGGTGAAACTTTAATTTTTGATGAAATCTTGTTTTAACAAGATGCATTATCTTATATAATCAGATTCATGTAGGCAAGCAGCCTATTTGTCAGAGGAGAAGGGCCTGTGGTCCCTTGAGCCATGCCTGGTGTGCCCCTTTTAGTTCAGGACAGCAACTGAACACCTTAATATTCAAAAGAGAAAACCAGCTAGGAAGAATCATTTGCTATGTTGTTAGAGTATCCTCTCCATTCGTGCCTCCAGTATCTTCTCAGGGTTTGTTTTTCTAGAGATCACAGGAGCGATTTGATCCGATGTTCATATAAATCCTTGTCAATTGTTGCCACATTGTTTTGGCCTTGTTTCTTCATAATTAACTCAATCAAAAAAATGATTAGTGTTTTTTTTGTCAGCTGGCTACTATTTAAAAATGTTGTGTCTAGTCTGTTTTGGTGGCTTGAGCTTAATTATCACCTGATTTATCACCTGATGTGTTTCCAGTGCCTGTCTACAAGATACTGATTTTTATCTAATTCACAGCAGGACACCCAAGTTGCTTAAGGGAGAAACAGATTCTGCCTGTTGATAAGCAAAGCCTTAGTGTTCAGTTCTGAGACAGGCAGTGTGCTCTCAGCTGGACTAAATGTGCAGCCTGGTGTACTAGATTTAAACAATAAATAAATAAAAATTCATAAATAGTTCAAAAGATTCGGTTTGAGCCTTTCTGTGTCCATGGCAGTGGTGGAAGACAAGGTGGTTCCTGTACAATGAAATGGCAGCTTTATGAGGCCTAAGAGAGGGTTATCAGAAGAGGGGCTGAACTGGGGATGTTTGTGGACTTACCTAAAACACACTTGAGTGGCTTTTGAAGCAAATATCTTCTCTGTGCCCCTGATAATGCATGTCCTGCTCTGGCCACAGACACTGACCTCTCTAAGCCAGCTAATAGATGATAGGATCTTATCTTCCCACTGCAATTACCTTTTAAATGAGGAGAAGCTTTCACTGGAAAGAGAAACCTCTCCATAGCAGGGCTTTAAAATCTTGAAAGATGCTCTGCATGGACAGGGCATTGACTAACACTAATATTAGATTAAGGGTAAGCTATCTCTTAGTTTTTGTGATAAATCCAAAGTAAGGTTAGCGCATCCTTAGGAAATAGTACCTTAATTAGAGGTTATCCTTCAAGGCACACACCATGGCTTTTCAGTGCTTCTTTTATCTTAAAGGTGGCTTTGATAGCAGCTCAGTGCTGTGAGCAAGCCATCTATTTGATAATTAGCATCCGTTTTCCCCTCTTCCTGTTCTTGCTTTAAAGATGTTCTTCCCTTTTAAATCGATAATTATATTTTTAAATTGAGGATTATGTGATTAAAAGAAAACCAGTGTTGATTCTAAAGGCACTATGCTGAAATTAAATTGTTTTCTTATGTGAGGTGACTTTTCTCATGGGAAGGGACCCTCCCCCTGCACTGTGCCCTTATCAGAGCCCACCTGAGTGCCATGTCCAGCTCTGGTGCCCCCACACAGAAGACATGGATCTATTGGAGCAAGTCCAGGGGAGAGTCACTGAGTTGGTCAGTTGGGGCTCCTCAGCCTGAAGAAGAAAAGGCTCCAGGGAGACCTCAGAGCACCTTCCAGGACCTGAAGGGCTCGTGCAAGAAAGCTGGAGAGGGACTTTTCACAAGGACTTTTCCCTTTTCCTTTTTTGTGATAGGACAAGGGGGATGGCCTTCGGCTGAAGGAGGGTAGAGTTAGATTAGATATTAGGAAGAAATTCTTCACTGTGAGGGTGGTGAGGCCCTGGGACAGGATGCCCAGGGAGGTTGTGGACTCCCCTTGCCTGGAAGTGTTCCAGGCCAGGTTGGATGGGGCTCTGGACAGCCTGGTCGAGTGGAAGGTGTCCCTGTCCATGGCAGGGGAGATGAAACTAGAGGATTTTTAAGGTCCCTTCCAACCCTAATCATTCTAAGGTTCCATGTAGCTTGCCCTATTTGATAGCCTAAAGTATATATGGTAGGGATCTTATGGCTTATGTGCTGCTTCATTGTTTGAGGTGTTTTGATAGTTTATCAGGTCAGAAATGTTTTTGTATTGACTTTGAATTCAGTCTTGAGTTTCTTCTTATTCCCCTAAATCTTCCTTTTCCTCTGTGTCCTCACTGCACTGATGTATAGTCATGATTTTGATCCACTGTACAGTTCAGGCTTCAGTGCCAACTCAGAATTAACCTTCTTACAGGCTGCTTGTCAACATTATGAAATAATTTCAGAGCTGTCTGTTTTCCCTCACTGATGCTTTCTGTGAAGACTTAGTGAGATCTTATCTTTGTTTGTGTTGCAAAGAGAATTGTTTTCAGCTTTGAACAAATCTCTACCCCATCCTTTTCTTTTCATGTCTAATAGTGATCATTGCACATGGTTTGTGATCCTTCCTCGAGCATTACTTTTATTTTAACAATAAAGCTGCTCTATACTTCCATTAAAATCTGTTACCTGCTGCTGTTGTAGCATTCTCTAACAATGAGGATGATTTGGGCTATCCTACCTGACTTCTCCTGGAGCAGATTGGTGTTCTGGATTCAATTGCAAAATCTTGTACAAAATTTGGAGTTTGCCTTTTAAAAGCTTAACTATCATCTAGTAAACTAAATATGGTTCAGAAATCAATTTTTTTCATTCATTTCAAATCCCTTTTCTTCAGCCTTTTACAGTAAATATCTTCATTTTCACACCTTGCTTCTTCTACCCCTACCTTCTTTTACAGACATTTTCTCTGCAGACTTTCACATTTTGTAAAACCTCTTTTTCTCCCTGAATTATTTATAGCATGATTTAACTGCAAAGTTGAAAGCACACGTTGTTTCTAAAATCACAATGAAGTTGTTACACCTTTTCCCTTTTTAAAGTTCCTTATCTTTCTATGAACATTTAAATCCCTTTTTTCCATTTTTACATAGGACTCTTCCAAAAAACATTCATAAGGATTTTTTTTTATTGCCCTTAATAGGACTCTGCCCTGAACTGCCACCATCCTTCTACAAGACACACAGTTAGTAATGTGTGTTGTATCCATGGTTTAGTTACATTTTTGTTTCCCAGTTTCATGTGTGTAGTTTCTGTGTATAAAGTGCAGTAAGAATGCCTCAAGAGTTGGGCTACATTTTCAGTGAGTAGGTGGCATTATGCAAATGAAATCTAAGACATAAAGAAATAGCTGGTGGTGTTTGTGGATAGTAAAATCTGTATTTAAGGAATAATCCCCAAGGAGATATAAAATTAAGTGGTGCAAGTCCTAATGGTACTGAAAACTGCTGGAAATTTTCAGAGAGCAAAGAGGCTGAGCAGATGTGCAGGTTTAAAGGGGAACCGGCAGGAGAAACAAACCCAATACAAGAGAGATTGTAAGTCAGAGTTACAATTTAATAACAATATTACAATAAATGCAATGGCACAAAGAGAAATTGGGTTTAACCCACAAACCCAGCAGTGTAACCCACCCCCTGGGGCACAAACACAGTGGGGTTTGGTGGCCCCTGTGCTGAGCCCCACGTGGTTCCCCTGAGTCCAAAGGAAAAGGAAGGGACAAACCTGTTGGTGCAGATGATGGCACAGTCTGGTGGAGAGCGGGGGGCTCCTCCTGTCCAGGTTCTGCTCCTCCTCTGGATCCCAGGAGTGGTCCCAGAGGTCCCCAAACCCCCAAGATTGTCTCCCCTCAGGTGCAGGTGGGAGCCCCCAGTGCCTCCCCCAGGGCAGGGAGTTCCACACTGGGGGATCTGACTCTGGCAGTCAGGGGGGAGTTTGGACTCGTTGCTGGCCCCTGAGCAGAGCTGAGCCCTCAGGTGGGTGTGGAGGTGCCAAGGAGTCCCTGCAGGGCAGTTCTCCCAGCTCCTCTGCCAGGCTTCTTTCCCAGCCAGCTCCCAGCCTGAGGGCTCAGTTGTGCCCTGGGCAGCTGCTGCCAATGGGCCATTGGGAACAGTTGGTGGGCAATGAATGGAGGGTGGAGAATGCACAGCTTTGGTCACACCACACAGAGATCTCAGTTGGTGAACCAGGACAGCAGACTGCATGGAAAGTGTGAAATTGCTGTGGTCTAAGGCCCACCATAAATACCCAAATGCATGTTCCTCCCTGTGTGTGTGTCTGTGCACAGTGATAAAGCACAGCCAGAGGCACAGGGGACTCTGTAATGTCTGCACATTATTCAGGAGTGGCTTTGCTTAGTGCCTTGGTGTCACAGAGCTTGGGAAACCTGGCCTTAAATGGGAACACTTTTCCTTACTTCGGGGTTAGCGATTGAGTTTTAAAAATGTCTGGTCTCTGTGCCCTTTTCAGAGTCCCCAGCAAATCCTTATCAATACCTAATCAGATCTAAAGGTGTGTGATGTACCTGCATTTGAAAATGCAATTTGAGAAAGAGATGTAGATAAATGCTATTAAAAGATAAAAGACAGATTCATGCACAGTCTAATATTTGACTCAAGGTTGGGGTTTTTTTTTAGATTTGTTTCATCCTGTAGTTCAAACCCGTTTTTCTGAATACTAAACATAATTTTTGCACAAATGATCAAGGCAATCCATAACTCTGTCTCCCACAACACATTTACAAAGCTTTCATGTTTATGTATGATTCCTGTAAAGAGGTTTGATCAGGAGGAGAAAGGAATTTTCAAACATTGGTGAGCTTCAAATAAATTATTTCATTGATTTACTTGCTCATGTAGCAAATTATTAAAATGGCCTTTGAACAAAATTGATATTTATCTCCCTGTATTTAATTTAATAGATGAATGTAGTCAACACCAGCAAGAAACTGCTGTCTTTCATAAACCTTTTCATAGCCATGTTTTATTCAACATTTATTGATTATATTAAATGGTATTTTTATTTCTTTGCACGATTTCAGCTAATGTTTTGAAAAGAAATTTGCTTACAGTGGCATGGAGCAAACAGCAGTCAAGAAATAGAAAAGGATTACAGGAAGAGCTTATGAGTGTCAATCTTCTCTTTGCTGTCCAATTCTTTAATGACTTGTTTATTTAAAAAAAAAAAAAAGAAAGAAAAATGAAAGCACCAAACCCAGGCTATTCTTTTTAGGGACACAAACACTCCCTCTGATGTTGACTTTGTTTTTAACATAATAGTTGTTTAAACCATTTGGAATCTCATGGGTCAAATTAAAAAAAAATTAAAACACATTCCTGCTTGGAGTGAGAACTGTAAATTTTTAAAGTCATGATAGGGTTAAAAATGTATTTTAATACCCCTTTACTCAAACTTCTCTCTATACAAGCCAAAGGAAGCTTTTGTTGTCTTTGGCAAGAGATCTGTAGGTTAGTTGGGTATTTCCTTGTTGTTTGTCATTGGTGGTCATTCCACAAACAAATTCTTGTTCTTAGAAACAACATTTCACCAAAAAATTTGTCATCTCTGCCCCACTGCAGGTAAATATCCCTGTGAATCATTTTCTTACCTTGCAGGGAATGTGTGTTCATCAGATGCAATATTAGAAACTTTTTTGGCAGTGAAGTGGAATGAAAACCTCCTTCCATCAACCACAAACCCCTTTAAGAAATTATGAGCTACAATTGTGAAGTTTTACACATGAACAGAGAGAATTATGTGAAGATTTTAGGTAAAAAGTCATTTAAAATAGTTACAAAGTATGTAATCAGCTTTGAGGTATCTAAGAAATTAAAAAAATGGATTGAAATCTGAGTAATTCACTGTTTTGGCTTCAAGTCAGGAACCAAATAATTCTGAATTAAGACAGAAAATAATTCTGAATGAAGATTTCCTGTGTCATGGGACACATAGAGGAGGGTAAGGCAAATAGAGCTGTGGCTAAAATCAGGAGTCAGACCCAAGGAACAGGAAGTTGAGGATTAACATTTCCAGCTGCATATTATTCTCTAGAGTAACTGTAAGAAACTGTGGAGCTTTCTTTTTTCTTGGAGCATACAGAGATTGGAATGTTGACATTCTCTGCTTTTACCAAGCTAAACACTTCACTTTTGCCTTTCCAATTTTCTCTCCACGTGATCCAATGACAATCTTGAATTTGCCGAAGTTGCCTTCCTTTGTTCCGAAGGTCACAAACTCTTTTTGTCCTGAATTCCAGCAAAATCCCCCTGTTCAGCCAGGCTGTTTTTCTTCTCCACCCCTTGTCTTTCACCACATAGGGATAGGCTGTTCCTGCAGCTTTTCCATGTCCTCCTTAAATGATGTTTTATAATGGTTGAACTAATTATCTTTTAATAGTCAGTGATGTGTATAGATATTGTTGCTTTTGTAGGTCATTGTGCACAAGACAAGACATGAATGCTTTTTGCCACTGGAATAAAACCAAACCACAATTTTGGTAGCCTTTAAAATACTGGAAATACCAACATTTTGATGAGCCATTGCATACTTACAAAGTCTGGGAAAATGAAATAACTGCCACCCCTCTGATTCCAGTGATTTGCACTTGTGGATCCTTTTGATTTGTGTCTTAGTTGCAGTATCCTCAGTGAAAGAGGAATACAAATATGAAATCCATCCTCAGGGAGGGCAGGATTTGTGGTCAGACACTTTCCATGAAATCCCATGACAATATGAAATTCAATCTTACAAATTAAGATTTCATTATATAACCAACACCTGAGGCACCTAAAAGAAGCAAAAAACTTAAAAAAGCCTACTTAAATTGTCAAAAATGCATCCTAGAATATGAAGAGGAATAATTAAGGGTCCCTTTGGCTTCTGAGTGTCATCACTGATGCAGTTGCTGGTGGGCACACACCTGGAACAAACTGGTTAAGCAAAAGGGACTCTATTAAGACATTTTAGCCTGTAATTGGGTGAAGAGAAGCTGCTATGACAGGGCAGCAGAGCTGATTGTCCTGCTGAATTCTTGGGATATGGAATAAATGGGGGTTTTCTCAAGTGTTACCCACAAAAAAGTGACCTGTCCCTGCTTTTCCTGGCTTTGTTGGGTCGTTTTGGGAAGTCAGTCACTCACAAGACCAAAGGGTATTGACCTATTTCCTGGCTACTGTAACTTTAAAACAGGTCAACAGATTCTATGATTACTTCTTTCAAAATTATTTAAACTGTTATTTTAATGTAATTATAACTGTAATTATAATTCTTTTAACTGCAAAATTTTATTTTAAGGGGTTTTTTTCCAAGATGAAAGATTGTAGGTTTGGGGTTTTTCGAAGGGCTGATAATTGCAATGAAAAAGATAATATACAGAATAGCAGACTTGCAAAGCTATTAAATGATGTGTTTTCATAAACTCATGCAAACTAGATATCTAAAAGATCTATTAATTTGCAGGTAGCTGAATTCCCTATTTATGGCAGCATTGTTCCCTATAGTGTGTTTTTCTGAGCTTTGTTGGACTCCAGTTGAAATGACCCCTCCAAATAACCTTTCACTGCTGCCCTGGGAGATTTCCAAGGTCTTGGGAAGGGAAATTGCAGTGAATTATATTTATCTGTAACAATGTTCATGGAACTAATAAAGTACTCAGTGCATTCTTTAAGGTTAGTTAATTGCTTTTGTAGACTTGCTCTTAACTGAAGTTGGGAGTTAGGGCTTCACTTGAGATTCATAAAGAGACAAAACATCAAGAGATCCATGGGATCTTGCATTCCTTTTAATTTTTAATAATACTTATTTTTTCCTCATCTTTAAAAGAACCCCTGGTCTTTCTAAGATCCACCATAAGCCCAATATTAACATAATCCCCCTTTTTTTCCCAGGAAAATTTATGATTCTTCCCAAAGAACACAGAAGTAGAAATGGGCTGTGTCAATACTAACTGAGAAAAACAGGTTTAAATCTCTCACATTTCTGGGATTATTTTAGAAATCTACTTTCCCCGCTGCCCATTAATTTCCCAACTGTGTTCTGAACTGGTGGAAAAGACAGAGAGATGCCTTGGCTGGAAGATTCCTGCTGAGCTACCCTTGTTCTTCTAACAACCCATCAACAGCGTGATTGCAGAAGGTGGAAGCTCCTCAGCCAGGGTGTCTGAGCTCCAAAATCCTCATTCAGTGTCCACTATCTGTGGGTGGGAGACAGGCTGGGCCTGAGGCTCAAAGACAGAGCAAAAGCCTGAAAATTGCTGAGGATCAGAAATGCAATCACAAAAGAACCTCCCAAGTAAGAGTTTCTGAAGGTTCAGTTGAAAAAGAACCTCCTAACTGAGAGTTTCTGCAGGTTCCATGCAAAAGAACCTCCCAACTCAGAGTTTCTGAAGGTTCCATTTCAAAAGAACCTCCCATCTCAGAGTTTCTGAAGGTTCCATTTCAAAAGAACCTCCCAACTCAGAGTTTCTGAAGGTTCCATGCAAAAGAACCTCCCAACTCAGAGTTTCTGAGGGTTCTGTGCAAAAGAACCTCCCAACTAAAACTTTCTGAGGGTTCAATTGCAAAAGAACCTCCCAGTATGAACAGATGGTTCAGTCATCTAAATAATTGTTTAAAACTTTGTATTGTTATGAAATGGGAATTCCTCTTTGACTGGAACAGGAGTTTCATGAAAAGACAGCCACATAAAGCTCTCACCTTTCTTGTCCTTGCTAAATAATATTGTTCAATATATGCTTAAAACATGTATTTAATTGCAAAATGGCCAAAGAATCCTTTCAGTTACTTTAAGGATTTTGTGTTTATCACAGTGAAGAAAGATAGGTCACAAGCTTAAAGTAACTTGCTGATAATTATTATTTTTTGCTTTTGAAACAAATAATGAAAAGACAAGATTTTTTCTATAAGGCTTTGAGCACTAGGGAAGGAAAAAGAAAATAATTAGGGAAATAGTCTTGTAGAAAAGGTATTGGCTAAATCTTTTTTTTGTGCCTATCCTTCTGTGCAACTGAGAGCAAATTCTTTGACCTCGTGCCACAGTGCCTTGTAAGTTGGGCATAATGTTTTATTCTTCTTTGGTTTATTTCTTTGCTTGTTTTTTCATCTTACACATGAGTATTCCAAACTCCTCAGACATCAGGTATCATTTGCTATTTATTGGTGGATTAAGAAGTGGAGAAATAGAACAGGACTGATTTTGTCTTGGGGAGGTGGGCCCTGCAGTAATATTGAAAAGCCAAGGCAAATTCCTTACTGTGAAGAACAGGCTTTGTATAGGAGGCATTGGATATGCAGGATAAAAAATCTGCATAAAACTTTGCAAAAGGAGCTGTGAAGAAGAACCCCCTGTCCTTTTTCATTAGGTTTCTGCTAGAGATGGTACGTTTGAAACAAAACAGGATTTTTCACAAGGCTCATTTTATTTCCCTGAGCTTTGTGTACAGCTGAAATGAACACTTCCACTTCTGGTTTATTAAGGGCAATTTCATTCATGTTCCACCTGATGTTCAAACATCTGTGTTTGTGCAACAGAACTGTCAAAGATACAGGGTTAGTCTTGGAAGTAACTTTTTTGTGTGGTATTTCACATTTTGTTTTACAGAAACCAATGGCAAAGTGTTTGGTTTGGTTTTGTTTTGTTTTTCTAATAACTCAGTGACAGTTCTGGAAATCTCTGTCATCCTGATCTGATTGGGATTTGGTTTCTTCTTGAAACAGGAAGGTGTTTTTACATAAATACTAAAGCCTTCCTGGTATGCCTAAATACAGGGTTAGGAGGTGCCAAGTCTCTCCATCAGCCAGCTCATACTTTCCCATCTGGAATTATTTGAATGAGGAACATGGACTGTGATCTTCATTCCAAATTTCCAATTTACCAAATTTTTGCAGTCCCACTGAAACCCCCATAACTCCCCCTGGAGCTGGTTTTTAGTTATTCTTTATTCTGTAAACCAATTTTTGGTAAAGAAAGGAAGAGACTGAAAATGTAAAGAATGTGGCAATTTAAATTCTTGAAAAATTCCATTTCCTCGATCCCAGCAGAGGAGAAAAAGTGACTGCCAGTAATTTCAATATGATAATTTCTGTCATAACTTGACAGCAGATGTGAACAAAAGAGACATAAAATAGATAAAAACAGAGCAAATTGAGAGCACAGAAGATAATGTCTGCAGAGCTGGATAGTCTGTTGAAACAACGTGACTTTG
The DNA here is from genome assembly GCA_021164005.1 of Willisornis vidua nigrigula. Classification (NCBI taxonomy): domain Eukaryota; kingdom Metazoa; phylum Chordata; class Aves; order Passeriformes; family Thamnophilidae; genus Willisornis; species Willisornis vidua. The sequence goes on from JAJPCS010000340.1 coordinate 1,252,815, forward strand.
CTTGGTTTCTGTAAGTGTTCTGCAGCTAAATTATTGTAACTCAAGATTTTTTTGGCAGGAAATGTTCTCTTTAACTCGTCTCATAAAGGAACACAGGATCAAAGAAGACTTTTTTTCTTCCACATGGCAAGATTGTTCAATCATTTTTTCCTTAAACTGTACAAACACCTTTCTACAAACTGTGCTACAAAACCTGGTTAGAGAGGAAGGCACAGCCATATAAAGAACAAGGTGCTGTGGGAAATTTCAGTTCTAAACTTGCCAGACTACGCTTTGTTTCCTGCTTAAAATACCTACCCTGGAGTAGGAATGTTGTACCAAGAGCTATAACCAAGATACATCTCTAAGTGGATGTGTGTCTGCACATCCAGTTATGTTCCTAAAAAAACTCCAGTCTGTTTTAATGAAGACAATTTTTAAACCCTGTTAGATAAGCAAAAAGGAGCAGGGAGAGCTGACAGGTTTTTATTGTTATGTGTGTTAAGTATTATCATTATTTTTTAGCAGAGTGGCAGGGGAGAGCTGTAGTTATAACTTGTAGTTGTTTATTAAAACATTTATCATAAACAAATTAGTCCTTCTGTTCTTAAGTCCTGGTTTAAATTCTGAACTCGTGTTCTTACAGCAGCAAATTCTTATTTTCAAATAGTCTGTGGTAAAGGCTTGGTATTCTCCTCCCTCTGGATATGGAGATGTTGGGCTTTAAACAAGTTCCCGTGTGAGTTACACCTACAGAGCAAATGATGCTGATGTGTGGGAGGAAAAGAGGGGACAGGGAGGGACTGGAGAGATGGGCTGATTGCAATGGGATGGAGTTCAACAAGGCCAAGTGCAGGTCCTGCCCTTTGGCCACCCCAACCCCTGCAGCGCTCCAGGCTGGGCACAGAGTGGCTGGAGAGCAGCCAGGCAGGAAGGGACCTTGGGGGGACTGAGGGACAGGAAACTCAACAGGAGCCACCAGTGTGCCCAGGTGGCCAAGAAGGCCAATGGGATCCTGGCCTGGATCCAAACTAGCGTGGCCAGCAGGGCCAGGGCAGTGACCCTTCCCCTGGACTCTGCCTTGGGGAGGCCACACCTTGAGTGTTGTGTTCAGTTCTGGGCCCCTCAGTTGAGGAAAGAGATTGAGGGACTGGAGCGGGGCCAGAGAAGAGCAACGAGGCTGGAGAAGGGACTGGAGCCCAAGTGCTGTGGGGAGAGGCTGAGGGAGCTGGGGGTGTTCAGCCTGGAGAAGAGGAGGCTCAGAGGTGACCTCAGCACTGTCTGGAACTGCCTGAAGGGAAGTTGTGGCCAGGTGGGGGTTGGTCTCTTCTCCCAGGCACTCAGCAATAGGACAAGGGGGCACGATGGGCTCAAGCTCTGCCAGGGGAAATTGAAGTTGGAGAGCAGAAACAAATCCTTTGCAGAGAGAGTGCTCAGGCATTGGAATGGGCTGCCCAGAGAGGGGGTGGATTCCCCATCCCTGGAGGTTTTTCAGCTGAGCTTGGCCGTGGCACTGAGTGCCATGATCTGGTAAAGGGACTGGAGTTGGACCAAGGGTTGGGCTTAATGATCTCAAAAGTCTTTTCCAACCCAATCCATTCTATGATTCTATGATTCCGTGTCCCCAGCTCTGCAGTGTTGGGTGTGCCTGCTCTTTCACTGCCCACGTTTCCATGGGCTGTGCCTGTCTTGGCCAGGTCACACTGGTCTCAGCACCCTGTTCCTTCTGCTGCTGTCCATGGATGTCCCTGTCAGCCAGGGTCACCTCTGGGTGCCTTTGAGAGGAGTTTAGGAGAGAAACAAGCTGCACAGTCTCTTGGCCCACTGTCTGCTCAGCAAAGGAAACAGAGAAAAGACAACAGAAGGGGCATCTCATGCCCTTTTCCTGACTGACCAGAAATTTGAGAAAGCAATGTGAGAAAGGGCCCAGCATGTGGAATACTCAGCTCCCCTGATCTCTGCACTGCCATGGGTTGAGGCCTTCACTGTCAGAAGATTCCCATGGACCATGTGTGTGTTCCTGTCCTGGTTTAACCCCAGTGAGCCACCAAAACCCACTCCCCTGTCAGTGGAATCAGGGGGAGAATCAGAAGGGTAAAGCTGGAAAACTCATGGGATCGAGATACAGGCAGTGTAATGGGCAAAGAGAGCTGTGCACACAAGCAAAGCAAGGCAAGGAATTCACTCCCTGCTTCCCATGGGCAGGCAGGAGTTCAGCCTCTCCAGGAGAGCAGGTTCCCATCATGTGTAATGGTTGCTTGGGAAGACAAACACCATCACTGCAAACATCTCCCTCTCCCTCCTTCTTCCCCACACGTTATACACTGAGCAGGATGTCACCTGGTCTGGAATGTCCCTTTGGTCCCCTGGCCCTGCTGTGTCTCCTCCCAACTCCCCTGCCAGAGGGGCAGCACCAAACCCAGCAAAGGCCTTGGCTCAGCAATGCCAGAAACATCTCTGTGTTCCCAACCCTGTGCTCAGCACAAACCCCAACACAGCCCCACAGCAGCCACTGGGGAGGGAATGAACCCTACACCAGCCAAAACTAGCAGAGCTTCTGCACAGTCACTTGAACCTGTTAACTGTGACGGATCATTTTTTGATGTGCTCAGTCCCATCACGTGGCATCCTTTGAACACCCCACGCTTCATCCCAAAGGACCTTCATGAAGCCTGTCCCACTGTCTGCAAAATCTCTTTGCACAGAGTCTTTGGATTCCTGATAGGGAAAGCCAAGGAAAACCCAAATAGCACCAGCACAAGAGCAAGCTCGTGGCCATGAGCCAGCTGGGAAGTTCTTAAGGAGTGCTCCTAGAGGAGCACACCTGATCTACAGGCAAGGAGGTGCCTCTCTGCAGATTTTGTTTCAACGTGTTTCTGAGGACAATTAATATTGGAACAGGCTGTACTGAAGGAGGCTCCCCTGAAAAACAGCTCCAAAGTAAACTCTTTGAACTCTGTGTGCTTGGCTTCTGCCCAGGCCCCAAACAGTAGAAATGTTTTATGGATATTGGTGGGTCTGGTGTTAAAAACATACTCTACAGATACTTCCTCACTGCTACATCTTTTATACCTGTTACTTTTCTGTAGTTTTTCTATACGTAATAGGGTGGTATTTAAAAGCTTTTTCACTATTCCAGGTGTGCCTCTTTTGACTCAGTAATCTCTAGTTCTGTCATTTTGGGACCATCTAGACCAAAGATTTCCAGATGACTGATTTCCCTCTATTTTTGCCTTATATTCCCAGTTTTCTTCATGTTTCCCTGGGCCTTTAGAACATTTCTATATTTTATACACTTTTTTCCCCCCCTACCTTTCCCTTTACATGCACATGGAGCCAGCAGAGCTCTCCAGTATTTACATTATAGTCACAACTGTGATTGTAACACATTAAAAGGAATTGTCCTTCTCCATCATGTTTTATGAAAGTATATTTTGTGTATTTTTATATGTAATTCCAAGTACCCATTTTGTGCTGGGCAGTCCCACTTAGATGCCAGATATACAACTGCAAAACCATTCCAGACAGGAGAAATAACATCCAGAATCTTCCCAACACTGCTATGGGATACTCAGTCTATTAAAAGTGAAATAACAGGGGACAAGAACTGTTGCATCATTGATAAATAAATCATCATTCCTGCTGTTAACATGGATTCTCCCTTTTTAACCCAGGAGCCTCCTCTTTCATTTTAGATCTGAAAACTCATGAGGGAGGGAAGGTTTGAAGTTGAATCAAGTCCTGCAAATTGCCTGCCAGGAGATTATCTCCCATATCCACATTAAGGAATTGCAAATTCTTTTGGCTTAGAAGTTTAATGGCTCAGGATGTTTAATTTGCTCTCCCAGTGCTCGTGCTCATTCCATGCTGCTGCAGTCAGAAAAAGATCATCAGAATTCAAACTGTTATCCAGATTAAATTCTTTTGACTTTTCATTTGAGTCAACTTCCAGGTTTTCCATCAAAATTCGAGCTTGGTTGCACTTCCTCAATGCCAGCCCTGAATAGCTTTATCATAAGCAACCCCCTCAATGCAGCAGGAGCAGCTTCTCCCAAAGCCTGACATTTCTATGGAAACCCTGGGGAAGTTCCTCCTCCTGCCTTAGGAGTGCTTTTTAATCCGAATGAACTGGGGATTTCTAGGGCATAGTCTCAATAAGAACAAATGTAACATTGCAAAGACCTAAACTACATGAAGAGTGACTGCACTTGATCCAAACTGTAAGCCTGACATTGATCTGTGAAGCTGAAATGGCTTTTCTGTCGCCACATCTTAAAAGAATGAAATCAAACACGAAGGACTTGGTGTGTTTCCTGATTTTCTATAGTTCAAAATAAATTCTAAGTCCTTAGCAAAGGAGCTACAATAATTACCAGCCTTCTGTAATAAATCACCATTTAATTACCCTCTTGACAGGTTGTAGAAGTTTAAAAATAAGCTGGGAAATACAGAACAAGATTTGTCAAGCTACTCTTATTTCAAGGTTGTTTAACCCAATCCTAAGCAAAGTAGCAGGGAAAAGTTTGTATCAACAGCTGGTTATGTTATTTTGTGCTGAATGACTTGAAAAGCAACATATAGACAAATTATTTTCATAAAAGTGTCATTTGAATTTTTTGGCTTGTACCAATATTCCTTCAGTAAGGGATAAGCAACAATCCATAATGAAATTTGATTTCCATTTACATGCTTTGGAATCTTCGGTGGCTTTATGATGTTTTTTTCATCAAACTAAAACAACATTAGTTATACCACCAGATTTCAGAGACGTTTTGTTTAAAAATCCATTTCCAGATGTCTCTGTGACATGGAAGAAGTCATGTATGAAACAACAGATTTGCTATAATAAATATGTTTATTTGCTTTTTTTATTTACCGTGGATTTTATGAGTTGCAAAGCTGCTGTTGTTTTATAGCATTTTTTATTGCTGAAGCTGCTTTAGGTCACTGATGAACAAATAAAAGGGGCAGAAAAACTTTTGTGAAAATAAACAGGTAAAGTTTTAATTGTCACCTTCTCTCTAAGCATGAATTTAAGCAACAAAATCATCATGTTTACATTTTCAGTAGTTCAGAAGATGAGTGTATGTAACTGCCTATTTAAAGGGGTATTTTGGAGAGTTTTGAAAAACACAGCAAGAATTAATTTCTAATTTCATAACCAAATTGCTTGGCTTTTTTTTTACTAATTTTTATAGCAACTTTCTTGCGGTAGTTATATAAAAATATCTTCATTTTCTATCATTATTTAAGTTTTGGGAGGTTGATGGCAGTGCCACAAGGCCTCTAAAAACACTGAGCTGAATGATTTATCACAATTCAGCTTAGGAGTTGCTACTTCCATGATTTATCTTCATCAAATGCTGGTGGCAGCCTCTACTCTGCACCAGAGTGTTATTAACCCAAGGAAAGTAGGATGCAAAGATAATATGTTTTTATGATTTATTGACTGTGGGTCCTGTAATTACTAATTATGCATATGAAAGATCACCTAATGCATAAAATGCAACAGAAAATCTGCAATGAAAAATTATGGCAGGACAGCTCAAGATTGTGGCAAAAAGAAGTTTTAGAGTAAGGAGAGAGGAAATTTTATGACCCCCCCCCAAAAAAAGTGTGTTTGCATTAGTAATTTTTAATATAAACTGCAGAAAGGGAAAAAAAAAATATATATATATAAACCTTCCAGGTTTTAACCTCTCTGTTTTGTATTGTGGTCTCACCTTTTAATGTAAAAACTAATGAAATTATTAAAAGGTGGGTGGACAAAAAAAAATTGGAAAAAAACCTTAATTGTTGATAACTCCTTTAAGGAAAAGGTGTATATGCCCATATTTACTGCCCCATCACACATTTAAACCTGTGAAATACAGTAAGTTGATAAATATTATTTCAGATAGTTTTTCAAAGTATTTATATTTCTGAAAAAAATACATTTTGTGAGTGTGTGTTTGAATCCAAAGCAGAGAATTACCTTCAGTGACACAGATATCTGTGCTTTGTGCATATGTATAGGAAGATTTCTGTGAAATAGCTCTAAGGGATTCTTTCTTTGAGACATAGGAGGTGATATTAGACAGCTGCTTTGGGCTTGGCAATGATTATGTTGAGGTAGGCATCAGAAATTAGTGATTAAAAGATAACAGTTAGGGTTGGTCCAACTCCAGTCCCTTTACCAGATCATGGCACTCAGTGCCACGGCCAAGCTCAGGTTAAAAACCTCCAGGGATGGGGAATCCACCCCCTCTCTGGGCAGCCCATTCCAGTGCCTGAGCACTCTCTCTGCAAAGAATTTCTTTCTGCTCTCCAACTTCAATTTGCCCTGGCAGAGCTTGAGCCCATCGTGCCCCCTTGTCCTATTGCTGAGTGCCTGGGAGAAGAGACCAAGCCCCACCTGGCCAGAACTTCCCTTCAGGCAGTTCCAGACAGTGCTGAGGTCACCTCTGAGCCTCCTCTTCTCCAGGCTGAACACCCCCAGCTCCCTCAGCCTCTCCCCACAGCACTTGTGCTCCAGTCCCTTCTCCAGCCTTGTAGCTCTTCTCTGGCCCCGCTCCAGCCCCTCAATCTCTTTCCTGACCTG
>JAJPCS010000340.1:1290345-1301655 GCA_021164005.1 Willisornis vidua nigrigula
ATTCCAATGCCTGAGCACTCTCTCTGCAAAGAATTTCTTTCTGCTCTGCAACTTCAATTTCCCCTGGCAGAGCTTGAGCCCATCGTGCCCCCTTGTCCTATTGCTGAGTGCCTGGGAGAAGAGACCAACCCCCACCTGGCCAGAACTTCCCTTCAGGCAGTTCCAGACAGGGCTGAGGTCACCTCTGAGCCTCCTCTTCTCCAGGCTCAACACCCCCAGCTCCCTCAGCCTCTCCCCACAGCACTTGTGCTCCACTCCCTTCTCCAGCCTCGTTGCTCTTCTCTGGCCCTGCAAAATATTCTTCTGTTAAGAAAATATTCTTTTAGTACTGCTGTGCTCTGACTGCTGTCCCCCTCTGCTCATAGAATCATAAATAAGCAAATGCTGTGTATATTTGTCTTGGTTTGAGGGAAAAAACAAAATGTTTACCAAAAAGCAGAGGAGGGGATTACTCCACAATAATCATGTCACTCTTTATTAAATTTAAGAAAAAGAACTTTAATTAGAAATTGGATATAAGAAGGATAACTGTTCTTAACTACTATATCTATACATATAACTGTAAATGGACCAGAGCAAACTACTCCCCCAGCACCAAAGGTTAAGAAGAAAACAAAGAGAACAACCCCCAAACTGCAGGTTCCTCCTGGAGCAGTTCTATTTATGGACAGTGTCAGTGTCACACCTTGGCTGGCTGTGAGGGGAATTCTCAGTCTTCTCCCAGAGAGGCAGAGATAAAGGATGAACTCATGTGGACACTCTTTCTTTCTCTGTCCTTGACCTCTGTTCCAAACCAAGAAGGAAAACTGGGAGTGGAAGAAATGGTGATAATTCCCAGGAATCTCCTTGCAGTCCAAATCGATCCCCAGGAAGAGGGGAAAAAAGGTCTGCAGTGTCCTAAAGCAGCTCTGTCTCTCCTCTCTTCTCTGTCTCTCTGAAGCTCAGAGTTCCCAGAGATGGAGGGGGAAAAACAAAGAGCAGAGCCAGAAAAAGAGCTCTCACCACCAAGCAGTGGCTCCTTTTCTGCTGCTTGCCGAAAGAAACCTCCCCAAAAAGTCAGACCAGCACACAGGGAACAAAGAAAGAAAAACCTCTCCCCCCGCCCAGGTGCTGGGGTTCTGTTTTCTCACCTCTACCCCACCATCCAGCTGGAATCTGAAAGCCATCAGCCATCTTTTGTCCTCAGTCCTGGCACTCCAAGCCCAAACCTTTTGTGTTGGTGTGGTGAGAAAAGTTCTCTGAGTGGGCTCCTCCCAACACCACCTTGCTGTGTTTGACCCTTTAACAATATTCTCCTATCATTTCCCACTTTGGTTGGAAATTTCCCAGTTTGGGAAAGCCAGAGGATGCAGGTTGGGCAGAGACACTTTGGTGTGTACTCAGCACTTCTCTCCTCTTAAAACCCTTTTCCACTGCGTATTTTGAAGGCAAAATAAAATCCTTGGATTCCCAGCTCTAAATGAAGTCCAAGTGAATAGAAAACATATGCAAATGTGCACTTCTTAATGAAAGAAAACAATGAGCAAACTATTAGATAGTGTATTTAGTAATTGTTTTTCTCAAAGTGCAAAACTATGTGTTACATTTTATTTTGGAGAAATCACACTTTATTCCTTTGTATTTAAATATAAAAACAGGGTGTGAAAGTATAATTAAATCACATGAGGTTGGTTCCTGATAGAAACTGAATTGCTTTGGGATATGTAAATACTTGTAGTTGCCTCCAAAATAATTTGGGTCACAGTTAATGTAGTTGTGCAGATCACTGTCCACAGGAATGCAAAATAACAACCTGAGAAAATTATCTCCATTAGTGCCTGTTGATGATGACGTGCATTCCCAAATAGATTTCTCTCTCTGAATAGCAACCTTTGCAGGAAATTATGACTTTTTTATTATCTTCATTCCCCCCCCCCCCCCCCCCCCCCAGTCAGAGAGCCAGAAATACACCAACATGCATTTCAAACAATCTGTTTATAACAGATCAAAGCCTGGCTAAATTCTGTGTAATAAAGCATTCAGATGTTACCACACGAGTACTGAGGAGTAGCTGGTTATTTTGAATTATTTTTAATATGTGATATGGCAACAAACACTTAGTGAATAGTTCTAAAATCAACCCCTCAATGAATGGAGACACAAGCAGGCAAGTCTATAGTGTTATAAACGACCAATGAAATAGCCAATCTTTGGGTATAAAGGGAAGTTTAATTTTATAAGTAATGAAAGGTGCAGAGTAACCAGCGCTGGGGGCACTGGGAGTCTCTGCTCCATCAGTGACACCCATTCCAGCTCGCAGGCTCCTTTTTATACACTCAAAGCAGGTTTATTTTTAACCAGTTCTAATAAATGGTTTTCCTCTTTCTCCACGTTGACATCCTTTCATCTGATTCTTCCTGTTGCTTCTCGGTGGTCATGGGGCTGGTTCTTCTTAACTTCAAATTTAACTGGAGACAACCTTGTTAGTTAAGCCTTATCTGTTGTTTTGATCTGTTTCTTCCTTATCTTGCTTGAGTTTACTTCTCCATTGTATTTAGGTATTCTTGGATTATCTTTGGTCTGCACTGTATTTATTTTACTTCAAAAGGCTGCTTAGTTATTAACTTTAGTTCTTTTTCTACTTTTTATCCATTATTTGATAAGCTCATAGACATTCTGTTGCTAAATCTGTACCTCATCAGCTGCACAGAATGTCTCGTTATGTTCTTGACACAAATTAAGTCCTGTATTTGTCACATACAGCTAAGTATGTGAATGCCTGGACATGCCTGGCTCTGGTTTCCTTGTGGCTTGCTGGTTACTGTGCTGTGGTTGCCAACTCCTGTTCACAGGTTAACCTATCCCATGTCCTGCCCACTGGTGTATGAAGACTCACTGTCAGGAATCACTGCATAACTCCATTTTTTCAATTGCCTGTTTAATCCCTCTCTGTTGCAGAGTTTAGTCTGTTTGTTGTTAGCCCAAGTGTCACACCATGTGCCTTTGGGTAGAAGGACTCGTTAGTTAAATCTCTGTGTGTGGGATCTGGGTTTCTTGGCAAGGATTTGAAAATGAATGGCTAAAAGGAGCCAAGTCATTTATGTCGTGAAGTTCTTGACATTTCTGGATAAATGCCCTGTCAGAGGCATTTTAAAAATCTATGTAAGCTTGAACATAACCAGAGAGGGTCTTGTTCTTTCCTGCTTTCCTTGGCAAAGACATTCACCTCCTTTCTTTTCACTTCTCACTCTCCTTTTTCCTGGAAACTCTCTTTTTTTTCTTACTAGAACTGATCTTTATCCTGTCCTTTATGTGAATTCTGGAATTTTAGATGAAGTATAAAACTTCTTTTATTGGTCTGACGGGTGGAAACATCAAGGTGGCTTGTGCTAGTTTTGGTTTTAGAGAAGATTAATATTCCTGAATTTCTTGGCCAGCTCTCATGCAGCAGGAGAGTTTTTTGGGAATTTAATACTTTGTTTGGAATGCCTGGGGTTTCACTTATTAGCCTTGTAGAACATTCCTATAAATATCATGATGACATTCAGGGTTCAAGGACAAACTGTCCACAGTAATTTGGATTGAAATGTGAGTCAGCATCCCCAAACCTGTAAATGTTATTGGATCTGTTAAACTGCCACCTCTGCAGAGCCTTAACTGGACAAGGTGCCATCCCAGCAATTGTGCTTTCTGTAACTCACTGAGTAACCAAACTGGGAGCACTGGAACTGTCAGGGACTATCTGCACAAGAGCAAGACTCCAAGGGAAGTGTCATTGCCATCTGAGGAGCAAGGAAACCTGATACATGCTGAGAGAAAGACATGTGCCTCATTTAAATTTATTTCAAAAGCTGTAATTCTATAAAAGGCTCATTCAGTGGGAATTCTAGGTTTGTTTGGTTTGTGTTTTTTTTTTTTTTTAAACTTTAAAGTTGTGGACTTCTTCACTGCTGTTTTTGTTTAAATTCAATAGTCAGTATCTTCATTTTTTTTTTGTTTCTTTTTGCACTAACAGAAAATAGAAACAAATTGAAGTATCTTCAAAGCAGTTATTTAACATCCTAATAATGTGCAGAAATGCAATTGGAAATCCTGCTGTGTGTAAAGCTAAAAATAAAAGAATAATATTTAATTTTCATTGATAAAATAAAGAATTGTATAACTGAGTGAATAACAGTCTCTAATCCCTATGCAATCAGTTTGGCTTCAATTAATGTGTAAAATAAAAATAAAGAAGGAAGTGGAAGGAAACCAAGTGTTCAATTAGGATAATATAGTTATGTGCACACATTACAATAGAACAGTAATTCAAGTTCAGCATTTTTCTACTACAGTGCAGAGCAAAATGTCTCTCTGGAGTTAATGTGAAGTCATCCTTTCCTGGGTGATTTCCTTAAAGTTCTTCTGAAGGCTCCTGTAAATTGTTCTGATCTTTACTTAAAGGTAAACCTGTGATTTGCAAAAAATATTTAGGATATGTCACGTAAAGTAAGGAGTGTTCTGCAGCCAAATGGGCTTTAGAATTGTGTCCAAATTGTTTTGTGTAACTTTGTCCATAGATCATCTTTAATTAATTAGAAAGTAAAATTTGTAGGTCAAATCCTCTCAGGTGGAGATTTTTCAATTATAATTTTTTTAACATAAACTCAGGTTATTGAGCTTTTATACACAAGTAAATTTAAGAGAAGTGCTTGAGGGTTTTCTGTCCCTTTTCAGCAGTACTTAAGGGCAATCAGGTCACTACCCAGGGCTACTAAATGAGCAATGTGCCTTTCAAATGTTGCAAGAGGATCCTTTGGATATTTTTAATTCAGATGAAAACCATTATGAGAGAGAGAGAGAGAGAGAGAGAGAGAGAGAGAGAGAGAGAGAGAGAAAGAGAGAGAGACCATCATGATACATAATGGTGTGAGTATTGAATTATTTGCTCCAGCACCTGGTGAGGGGTTTAGGTGGGGTTACCCAGCCTGTCATGACTTGGTCCTGCAGTGATGTCATCAGTCTGGGAGGGACTGAAGGGGCACTGGGAGGGCACTGGGAGCACTGGGGGAGACTGAGAGGCAAGGGGAGGGCACTGGGAGGGACTGGAGGGGCAATGGAAGGGCACTGGGAGCACTGGGAGGTACTGGAGAGGCAATGAAAGGACACTGGAAGCACTGTGAGGGACTCAGTGGCAACAGGAGGACACTGGGAGGGACTGAAGGGGCAATGGGAGGACACTGGGAGCACTGGGAGGGACTGGAGGGGCACTGGGAGGGCACTGGGAGGGACTGGAGGGGCACTGAGAGGGCACTGGGAGCACCAGAAGGGACTGGAGGGGCAATGGGAGGGCACTGGGAGCACTGGGAGGGACTGGAGGGGCAATAGGAGGGCACTGGAAGCACTGGGAGGGACTGAGGGGCAAGGAGAGGACACTGGGAGGGACTGGAGGGGCAATGGGAGGACACTGGAAGGGACTGGAGGGTCACTGGGAGGGCACTGAGGGGGAACTGGGAGGCTCACTGCGGCTGTTGGGCTCCTCTAGGTGATGGAGTTCCCATTGACTTCATCACTGTCAATGACATCACTGGGGCTGTGTCAGAGCAGGGACAGCCCCCAGGGAATGGGCTGGAGCTGTGTCAGGGCAGGGACAGCCCCCAGGGAATGGCTGGAACTGTGTCAGGGCAGGGACAGTCCCCAAGGAATGGCTGGAGCTGTGTCAGGGCAGGGACAGCACCCAGGGAATGGGCTGGAGCTGTGTCAGGGCAGGGACAGCCCCCAGGGAATGGCTGGAACTGTGTCAGGGCAGGGACAGTCCCCAGGGAATGGGCTGGAGCTGTGCCAGGGCAGGGACAGCCCCCAGGGAATGGCCTGGAGCTGTGCCAGGGCAGGGACAGCCCCCAGGGAATGGCCTGGAGCTGTGTCAGGGCAGGGTCAGGTTGGATCTCAGGCAAAGGCTCTTCCCCCAGAGGGTGGTGGGCACTGACCAGGCTCCCCAGGGCAGTGGGCACAGCCCTAAGGCTGGCAGAGCTCCAGGAGTGTTTGGATGATGCTCTGGGGCACAGGGGGTGACTCGGGATGGTTCTGTTCAGGGACAGGAGTTGGACCCTATGATCCTGGTGGGTCTCTTCCAACTCATCATATTCTGTGATTTGATGTGTTCTGATTCTCAAGCACATTCTCACAGTGACTTTTTCAAGATAACTACGGACATAAAATAATTGAATAATCCTCCTTGCTCTCCTGGGATGCACTTCTTGAAGACTCTGTATCTATCCAATGTAGCATTCCATTTTATGAGGTGTCCCACCACAATTCTGTGATCCCAAAGGGACTGCAGCCCTGCAATTACATATTGACCTCAAATTCCTCATGTTTATTCCCCATCTCACCTGCATTAGTGTGCAGGAAATTCAGATGGACACCAGTCATGCTGATTTTCCAGAAAAAAAGAGAGCTTTTGGCATATCAGCCTGAATAGCTCAGGAATTGTGTGTCTGTGAACTGAAAGGGCATTGATTATGGTTTTTGAAATGATGATTATCATTGCAGTTACTGATGGTAAGATTCTGAAAGTTTGATTGGATTCATTGAACTCATTTAAGTCTGGTTAAAATCTAACCCAGAAAAGGGCTTCATGCAAGATTTCTCAGTTCCAAAAATGTTCTTCTGTGTAATTCTAACCAATACCGGAGGATTTATATGTTTTATAAGCGAGGCATAGGAAAATAAAGCAAGAATTTGGTTGCCCACCCCTGCAATGTCCAATGGGGTGGGGGGTGGGGGACACAGGGTAGCTCGTGGGTTGCCCTCACAGAGGTGGAAGGTTTTCTCCCCAGTTTTGCTTTATACTCAATCTCTTTTTATACCTTTTTTTTCCCCTCTAGGTGGTTTGTGTGACTGAAGTCAGTACTTTGGGGGTGACAGACAGATGCCTGATAGGTGGCTCCCTGGGGCTCTGCAGGGCGCCACAGGGTGCAGGAAGAAAGGCCATGTCATTTCAATAACACTCCATTCTTTGGTAACACCATCAATCCTCTCAGCATCCCTCCAGGGGCGGTGAAGTGTTTCCCTCAAGACCTTATCACAGCCATCACCCCACAGTGAACCCTGAGTGGTCTGACTGTCTGCACTCTTCTTAGTGTTCCAAAATCCAACCACACTGCATTTCCACAAAGGCATTTCTGATACTAAACTGCTGTCAACCTGTTTCTTGGGTCCTTTAGTCAGTAAAAACTTTGCTTAATAAAGGACTTCAAGCTTTGACTTCTGTGTAAATATTTTTTGTTAGATAATTTAAAGACTTCACTGAAAACTTGATATTCCCAGTAACATCTCTTGATTTCGCATTTCATTTACTTGAATATGAAATAATTCTATGAAATGAGTGGCTTGGTTCAGTTGTTGCAAGAACAATTCCCTCCTCTGTTTCTAAAAGAAAGGAAGATTCCCCTGCAGATTTGCAATTTTTAAAGTAATAGAACTTGTGTAGAAAACATTTATAGATTCAATTAAGTAGTTTTCAGAAAAAGCCCCTGTTGTATTCAAGAATAATGACAGGGAAGCACATGGTTGTAAAAGATAAGGTGGTGGCAGAACTGGGCAGTTGAAGCCATGGGTGCAGCCTCTTGTTAAACCAAGTGCTCTTGGTTTCTTGTTAGTGCTCTTGGCATTCCATGGTTCCTCATGCTGTCCAGGTCAGAATTGCCAGGAGTAATGATTCCTTTGGAACTTGGTCCTCCTTTGGAACTTTGTCTAAATGCATTTTAAAGGCTTGGCTACATTTCATAGAATCACAGAATCATAGAATCAATTGGGTTGGAAAAGACCTCCGAGATCATCCAGTCCAACCCTTGGTCCAACTCCAGTCCCTTTACCAGATCATGGCACTCATGGCCAAGCTCAGGTTAAAAACCTCCAGGGATGGGGAATCCACCCCCTCTCTGGGCAGCCCATTCCAATGCCTGAGCACTCTCTCTGCAAAGAATTTGTTTCTGCTCTCCAACTTCAATTTCCCCTGGCAGAGCTTGAGCCCATCGTGCCCCCTTGTCCTATTGCTGAGTGCCTGGGAGAAGAGACCAACCCCCACCTGGCCAGAACTTCCCTTCAGGGCTATAACTTCCTTTCAAGGTCACAGAAAGCACTGTGAGCTGCAAGTTTAGGGGTTTGGAGTGGCACAGTTCTACCAAGCTGCTTCAACTATTCTGGAAATGTTTTCTTCTCTCAGACTCCCCCAGCAGACCCTGCAGGACAAAACTGCCTTCCAAAGTCAAAGGCTTGGGAAGTACTTTGAGGGTAACTGTTAAACCTGGATGTTTCTTACAGTTCTGAGTTGGTCACTGTGAATTGTGAACTGTTTATCTTTTGCCCGTTCTCACTTCATAGAATCCTTTATAAGCCACTATAAGAACACAAAATATCAGCCAGTCAATATTTGAGATGTGCAGCCTGGAAAGAGAATTCCCTTCAAGTGCCTCCCAACATGTGATTCAGCATCAGCACTTTATCTACCAACTGTGCTGGCACTGAGAATACAAACCACACTAATTTTGGTCCCACTGAAAAAGTACAAGTCATTTTGCTTTGCTCACTGGAAGCAAATTCGAACACATTATATAAAATACAATATGCATACCTTGTATAAAACAAGTAGCTTTATAAAGCAATGATCCTGTAGTTAAATGGAAAGTGATATATGAAATTTCCCAATAGTCTTGGAATTGAACTAGGTGTTCATTCTCGTGTAGCCATGAAATAAACTGCTATGAATTTGAAATAAAATCTAAATGTTTCTGTATTCTTAGAAAATTCTTCCCTTTCCTCCTCCTTGCTCTGTACTGAAGTGCAGACAGAGAAATTCCCAAGAGATTGTTTGCCTCCTTATCCTCCACCACATGAGAATTTCTGTCATGCACAAAGGTCAAAAGGCAGCATTTCATATAATACTGTAACTCCCTTATATATATATATATATATAACTCCCTACATAGAACTGTGAGTCTTCAGACACTTGGCTTTTCTTGGTTCTCAGTCCTCTTGACTTACAGAGAAACTTTTACATTTGTAGCTTCTAACAGTTCAAAACATAAAAGGAAAAAACCCCAGACTTGTAGCACTAATTTAAACATTAGTGTTATTTTTTCAACAATTCCTGTGTCAATTCAGAAATTAGCATTTTCCTGCTCTAAAAAACCCAAACTGGCAGAGACCCCATTTATCCCCATGTCTGTCTGTCTACATTTTACTGAAGGTTATTTGTTTGCTTCTATTGTAACCTTAAGAGAAATTAAAGAATTCTGATTATTTGCTGTTTTAAAGGTCTGAGTCTCTGATCTCCAGTGTGGAAAAGGAACTGAACCCCAAAAGAACCTCTTGATTTTTGACTTGATCTTTTAGATTAATTAGACACCCAGGACACTTTGATTGAATCTCTCTCTCTTTGAGAGAGATTAAAAGCAAATCATTACTGTTTGGGGGTACTTTTTAAAATATCTAAGTGCTTGCATAACAGAAAAATTTAATTAATTCCCTACTAAACTGAGTAATTTTATTAATATTAGGTTTTATTTACATAGAGCTTTCTTTTTTCCTTGCCATACTTAACCTGAACTTTAAATGGAAAAATACTGCTGAAATATAACATTGCAATTTTGTCCATCACTTGTTTTGTCTACTGAAAAATTGTCTGATAAAAAAAAAAACTAACAATATTTTAAACATAAAACTCAAACCACCATTATTTTACAGAACTTCTTTTGAACTGTACATTGAAAACTGGATAAATAATTTGTTCTGGGCTATTTTTATAGTAAAGAAATCAGAGAGTATCTTCTTTTATCATCAAAGGGAATAAATTAATGCTGGTAAGATAAGAAACTTTCATGTCGTGTGCTGCATCTCTGGCCTGGAGATACCTGGGAGACCCAGGAGAACTCAGATTTCACTCTGGAATTTCAGATGCTGTGGAACAAGGTGGGAGTGTGGCTGAGCATCAGACAGGAGGGGGGTGTGAAACCAGGAGGAACCCAGGGAGCAACTCCTGGGAGGGACATTCTCAGAACCCAAGTGAGGAAACCCTGCCAGGACCAGCCAGCCTTTACCTGAGCATTCCAAAAGCTGTTAAATAGGAAAAATAAACTCTCATGACACCTGATCTGCACCAACACAGTTCTCAATTGAGCCTTTTAGGGGCTTTCAGGGCTTCAACCCCCATCGTTAAATAAATCACTTGACTGAGTCTCATTTTATGAGTTTTTACTATTTTTTTGTATTTTATTTCTTGGTCCTCTTCATCGTGAGTTACAGGAGTTGTGGACAGAAGGGAAGAGGAGCAGAGAAGGAAAAAGAGCAAAGATGCAACTCTGTTTACATCAACAATATTTAAACTGTTCTTGCACAAGGATATTCAAGTTTCAGGAGGGACTGTATTCAGAATTATCTTTTCACACAGTTACACACAATCTTAAAACCCACACACACCGTGCAAACTGTCCAACATCACACGGCTATAGCTCATTATTAAGTAATACATATTCCCCAAAATTGCTAGATCTAAACAGTCTTAATGCAACTTATTTTAACTTTATAAAAGAGCTCTATTAATGTCACTCTGCAGAGTTTCTGCAGCTTCATTTCTTGCTGCTGCACCAGCTCCGGGTCTGGAGACAAATTCCATTCTTATCCACCTGCAAATTTGTCTTGGTTTGCCAGCCTGAAAATGCCTGAATTCCCAACAATAAGAATTAACTGACTACTTAACCCTCTTATCAACCCATATGCTGGAAATACAGAAGCTGGGAAAAGTGACAACACTTATTAAAGGAAAAGAGGAAGGGTCTGAGAATAAATCTGATTTCTGGAGGCAAATTAATAAAAAATCTGATCAGGTAGAGAAATAATTTATGGATGGAAAGAAAGAATCTATATGGTTCTTGCAGAGGTGCTCACAACTGTTTGTAGTAGCAGCAAGAATATAGAGAAGCTGCAGTCCAGCTGATATACTCGAATTTCAAAAAAACTCCAAAAAACAAAACAAAACAGAACAAAACAAAAAACATAAACAAAACAAAAACAAACAAAAAACCAAAACGAGAACAAACAAACAAAAACAAAAAACCACAAAAAATAACCCAAACCTTTAAACTAAATTATTTATCACAGTTTCTCCAAGAAACTGAGCTGACAAAGAATGCAAATGGGAGTTAATAAAATTGTATAAATCAGTGGTGTCCCCTCAGCTTTGTGAGTGTTGTGTCCATTTGGATATGATCAGCTCATCTCCCAAAGATACAGCAGAAGCACAAGCAGAAGTAGAAGTAGAAGTAGAAGTAGAAGTAGAAGTAGAAGTAGAAG
>JAJPCS010000340.1:1301665-1313033 GCA_021164005.1 Willisornis vidua nigrigula
TAGAAGTAGAAGTAGAAGTAGAAGTAGAAGTAGAAGTAGAAGTAGAAAAGGGCCATGAAAAGGGTGGCAAAAAGCTGATAAAATCTTATGTATGAGAAGAGATTAAGAACAGAAAAGCCTCTTGCATGAGGAGGGATGAGATCTGGTTTTGCAGCCATGAATGGCATGGAAATTGTGCCCAGGAAATGACTATTCAGTGTTTCTCACAAACAGTAGTAGTGTGTTCAAAAATGAATGAAAACATGTTCAAATGCAACTCCCTGCTCAGAGGAGATCAGTAAATGCAAGTAAAGTGTGCAAGATGGCCTAAAATATCCCTTTATTTCACAGCACAGGAATTCAGGGAGTGGATGCATCACTTTGTCCTTGCTGTGTTCATGGTTTTTTCCTGAGAATCTCCTGCCTGTCACCTTAGAGACCACGTGGTTATTTTTCCATTTGTTCAGGACTATGAAAACTGGAAAAAAGGGATTGGTATTAGAGACAAGAGAAAGAAAAAACAGAAGGGAAAAGTATCAGTGAACCATAAAAAAGAGGTGTTTGAAAGAGCAGCAAGGAAAGGTATAGAGGGGCAAAAGGCAAGTTTGTGGCAGGGAGTGGAGTGAAAAACTGGGAGAAAAGAATTTGCAAAGAGGGGAAAAGATTAAACATACATGAAGGAGAGTAGAGACTTCAAAGAACAGTGAATAAATACATGATAATGGAAATGGGAGAAAATCCTGTATATCTTAATAATGGAAATTCAGAGCAGTGGGGAAGAGGTTTTATTACTTTTTCATTTTTATTGCATGCAGAGGCCTTGCAGGTCACCTGGACATTACTTTGAGTCTTCCTGCTTCTAGATTTGCCATGAGTTTTGGGACAGAGCAGCTTAACTGCAAACAAAAATGACATGGATCTCTTTGCACAGGGTAAATCCTTATCAATTGTCTGTAATAACACCTTGGATCTTAAATATGAGGAGCAACCTTGTTCTAAAATTCTTATTAACTTTAATTCTTCCATGACTTGCTGTTCACATCACCAAAGTGCAGAAGGGAATAGTCCTTATTAGCATATAAAGTTCTTCACACTTCAGTGTAAACTGCAATCAGAAGTCAACAAAAAAAGCTTTTTAACTTCAGGAAGGAAGACACAAGTTCTCAGGTGGTAAATTGAGATTCCTCTACTAAATGTGATGGGGGCCAATTAGCAGTATTTCGCTTTTTACACCCTGCCTTGATACAGAGCTCTTTGTGCACATGTGTAAACATGATTAATCATTATGAATTAGCAAAAGGAAACAGGCCCAGCCCCAGTGCCCACACAGTGCAGAGTGGCCACTCAGCAGACACCCCCAATGAGCCTGGGAAGAGTGTCCTGGGAAATAAATTGAAATAAAACAACCCAGAGAAAGCAGGACTGGGAATAATATTAGAATTTTTATTGGAGTCATTTTGAGATTAACTCTTTGTGCTGTTTTGACTCCACTGGTGTCGCAGGTTTGGCTTAGCTGTTACCAACCCTGGACTGGCCCCCCTTCTCCCTCCCAGAAACTTCCCAGTAAAGGCAAGGAAAAAAAACTGAAAAGAAACACACTCAAAAGAAACTGAACTGAATAAAAAGAATAAATTATATTTTCTAATATTCACAATCACACAGTATGTAGGATCCCACCCCCCAGGGGAGAGGGAGAAAGGGAAGAAGGGGAGTGAAGACAGGGAAAACCCAAACCCAACCTAACAAAACCAAACTAGACAAACTTAAACCAAATTAAGAACCTCAAAGAAGGGGAACAAACATGAAACAATCTCACCCAGGACAGGAGAACCACCAACGACTGGAGGGACCAGGCTCCAACCACCTCCCACCAGCTCCTCGGCAAGGCAGGAAGAAAACCAAGAACCACTCCCCGCCCTGCTACGTGGAAGACACGTGTGGAATACTTCCTTGGATACAATGGTTACTGGGGAAGCCATGGGCCAAACCATTACAACTGGATCTAATCATTAGACAATATTTTAAATGGTATTATTAAATATACAGTGCTAAAATCCCATACTGGTGTCAAGTCACAAGTCTTCATGTTTTATGGTATTTTCAGTACAATTTCTCAGTAGCCTCCAGAGAGAATGAACTCAATAAAAAGAGCAATCTATAAATGTGGCTACAGATTGGTGGGACATGTCAGCTTGTTGATTTTCTTTACACACTCCAGTTAATGGGCAGAAATACACAATTTCCTGCAGGAAAAGATGACAAAGCCAGTCTCAAATTCTCAGTGTTAATTAGAAAAAAAAATCATACTTATTTGGAAATAGAAGTAATCAAGCGGAATTGTGGAAATTTATTTAAAATGAGACTTTGGGCATATTTTTTCCTTTTTTTTTTTTTTTTGTTAAAGAAGAAAATTGAAATAGCTCTTAATTTTTGCAATTTGGCATCCTCAGCAAAAATATTAGTCCCGTTTTCCCAAGTTTTTTAAGTTGCCAAGAGGCAGCTTCAAATCTACAGTGTTAAAATTCACCTTTAAAATCTTCCTCATGCTTTGCTACTTGTGTTAAAAACCCCATAAATTATGTTATCTGTGCACAGAAACTGAAATTTGAACCTTTGTGGTCTCGATACTTTGGAATGGAAAGCAAATATTGAAACTATTAAAAGGTGCTTTCATTATTAAATGTTCTCTGCACTTTCAGGTGGTGGATCTCTAAACTATTAAAAAGTATTTTCATTATTAAATATTCTCTGCACTTTCAGGTAGTTTATCTCAGATACAGCTTAGAAACAGCAGGTTGAAGGGTTGGTGTCTCCTGTTTCCCTCAATCCACGAGGCAGATAATTAAGGCAACAAATTTTGGACCATTTTCTCTACATCAACCCATCTATCAGCAAAACATTCCCAGCACTCCAAGCCTGGCTTTTGACCACAGGGGAAATTAAAAAAAAAAAAAAAAAAAAAAGAAAAAAAGATGGACAGACAACAATCCACTTTTTTCAATTCTCCTTACCCATATCAAAAATTTACACCCCAAAGATCTCATATCACACTCTTGATTTAGAACTCAAAGATTGCACCAGGATTCCATTAATTTAGCAAACTCCATTTTAAAACACTATAAATCCCTTTCCCCCGTTATCTGACCTGCCAAGTCCAGAGTTTTCTCTGCTGGAATGATTATTCTCTTTCTCTAATTTACTTAAATTACTGCAGATGGAGGAAAGGGGGACAAAAATAGGTGTAAATGTACATTAGGTGCACGTCTGTTGTACTGAACTTCCAAAAGTGGCCCCTGTGGAAAAAAAAAGGAATATGAATAATATTTTGAGTGACAGCATTGACATAGAAATCTCTATTGAGTAATTAGATTGAATATGTTGAAGGTAAATATTGCTTATGGCTTTGTTGGCTTACAAATATTTGTGAAGGCAGGAGAGTTAGAAAAATACACAGGGAATATCTCTGCTCATTTTTCCTCTAAGAGCTAATGCTTGTATTCTATAAATACATTTCAGCTTTCAGTGTGGTGTGAGTGAGAAGGCAATATTGTAGTGATTTTGATATTTTATTGTTTTTTTTAGGTTTTGGTATAGCTGCCTGTCAGAACACATGGTTAAAACTACATTTGTAAACTGGGAAGTTCAGCATTTTCAAATAGTTATATTGTTTTTCTTCTCTTGAATAGCTGCTGTACAATTCTTATGATGCACTTTCTGCTCTCTGTCAAAAGTCTGCCTTTTACTCTCCAGCCACTTGTTCTGTGTGTGTCAGAAAATTTTCTTATGTTTCATTTGCAAATGCAGTGACAGAAGTGAATGGTGTGTCTTTGTCACTCATGAGAATATGAGTTAAAAATATAAAATATAGTGAAACAACAGGTCCTGCTTATTAGTCATCAGTGTTAGCTTTGATGGTGTGGTGAGGAAATGAGCAGGCTGTACCTCTCTATCACTGTTTTTATTATTTATTGTTCTGGGTTTGACTTGGCATCATTGCTGTTTTCCCTGTAATGCCTGAATTGATCCACTTCAATGTCTGTCAGAATTATGTAAGTAGCTGCTCTTTATCATTGCCAATCAGATCAATTTGGTGCAATCCAGTTGTCATCACTCCTAAAAATGCATCCTGACAAGGCTCAATCCTCTTTGCCAAAGACTGGCCCTGCTATAGTTTTGTACCCATTTTCTGCATTTCCTAATTATGAACACCCAGCTTTACATTACTGTAAAATGGAGATGTGGAGGATCCACTGCAATGACTGAATTCACTTTCATATCTCTGTGTGTGTGTCTTGAGTGCAAGATTTCAGTTTTGATGAAGCTCTGAGTGCCCTCTGTTTTACTTTTGTTTTTCCTCTTATTCTCCTCATTTTCAAATGCTGCCATAACCTGATAGGAATATTTAATCTTTTTGTCTGAGCAGACAAGAATATTTTATTTTAGCCTTTCAAATACTGGGCAAACATTTGTCCAATCTACAGAAGAACTTCAGAGACAACCATAAAGGGGGAGAACTCATATATTTTATATATATTTTATATATATTTTTTTATGAAGTTGTGTAGCTGGAAGAGACATCAGTCTCACCTGCCACACATCTAAAAAGAAAATCAGTAAACCCATTCTTATTCAATAATTATATTTGTTCATTTTGTGGTAATTTAGTGACTGTTGGTACTTGTCTGTGTCTCTCTTGTCTAGTTTGGCCAAATCTGCAGGAGCAATTTTCAAACAGACTGTTATCCTGCCTGCTTTGCAACCAGGGTTTCCTGTTACACATTTTTATCAGAGAATATCAATAGGTAGTTTCTTTACAGAATCACAGAATCAGAATCCCAGACATTGAGTTGGGAGGGACCCACAAGGACCATCGAGTCCAACTCTTGAGTCAATGGCCCACATTGAACCCATGACCTTGGCATTAGTACAACCAAGTTTGAACCAACTGAGCTCATCTCATTAGATGTAGAAGTCTTTTTAGATTATCAGACAATACTTCTTTTCCATTTCAGTATTATTTGAACTAGAGTGTGAAGTTTAGCTATTTAAACAACTAGGTATTTAGGCCATGTAGTATTTATTAAGACTGAAATAATTTCTCATGAATGAAAATGGTGCTTGTGTTTTGCTAAATTGAGTTAAATTTGCTCCCAGTAGCAATATAGGATATGATTTTTTTTTTAAGTGCAGTTCAGTGGGTTTTTGGTCTGAGAACAGAGATTTTTCTGTTTATGTTTCCTCCTGGCTGGGTACAGTGTTCCAGACAATCCCTCTGGGAACAACATGGTCACAGATTTTGCAGGAGAGGACTTTGGAAATGAGAGAGAGACCATATTTGTAATTAACTCAAAGTAAAAAAACACAAACCAAACCAGTAAAAGAGTATCTTTAGTATGGAAAAATAAGAGGAAAGGGCAAAGATGTCATAGAGACCTCAGTGCCCACTGCAGTTCATTTCAAACTCCTGAACTGGTACCATCCTTACAGCCTGAAAGCCTCTGTCCCAAACCTGCTGTTTAACAGTAACTGGAAGGCCCAGATAGGTTTTAATACTTTGAATTCTATGGCAGACATTTGGAAATGTGCCTCAAAATAGTTCTTCTTAACAAGCCCACTGCTGTTCACAGGGAGGTCCACACAGTCTGAGAGAAGCACTGGTTCAACCAAAGAAAAGAATTATATGTATCATATGAATTATATGTATCATATGAATTATATGTATTATATGTATTATTATATCTATTATACTAATTGTATGTATTATATGAATTTCTGGTGAAAAGAATTATAACAGAGTCTTGTATTTCCCTTGTTTCTGTCAGTCATTTTCCTGGTGCCATTAAAGACACTCTGCCTGGCTCCTGTCTCTGCTTTTTCAGGGCCTTCACAACTGCATTCCTGTACTTTTCCCTACCCAGTTAATATCCTGCAAAGTAGTATTTGTGCCACTTGTGTGATGGCTTGAAAAGAGTCTGTTCACAGGTGGTCACTCAGCTGTTATCTGAGTATCTTTGGGGGGTTTTATCTGCCTGTTTCTTTCCTCAGTGACCAACTTACAAACAATACCATATAATTACTTGGTCAGATAATGTCTTATGTTGTCCATGACTTATATCTCTGCTTTGGCCACACAACCCCAGAACTTCTCTGGCATACAGACCAGAAAATCTGTAGTGCTGTGTTCGTATTCTGTGCACGGCAGGTAGAGAGGTCTGAGAAGCCACTTTTTAAAAATTCAGTCTCCTCAAGAACTATTAGTCCTGTTTGGTCAGTGCACCAAAGTGAAATCTGACTGAGGGACAAGAGATTATAGTATGCAGAGAGACTGAAAAATCTCAGTTCTTTTCCAGAACTGGCTCCAATTATTAAGCAGACAGCTGGTGATAAAATAATCTCAGAGCAAAACCTGTGGCTGAAGAGAAACTTTCCAGAAGAGACAAGAAACTCTGGTAGAAAGTGCTGCCAAATCCTGTGAGGTTGTGTTAAATTGATTCAGCATCCTACAAATGACATGAACACAGAAAATGGTGTGAAGACTGGAGACTTCCCTGATGTCAGCCTGGTTTACCTCTGCGTTCATCCTTTCCTTGCTCTAAGCTCTTGCATTAGTAAAAACTGGTTTTCTCTCTGTATAGAGACATATTAGGGCTATTTAGGTTAGTAATTTACATTTTCGGGGATAGAAGGCACTACCTGGCATTCAACCTCTGTGTTTCTGTATAAGCAAAACGATGAAGGCAAAGTAAAGATTAATGTAGTAGAAAATGACTTATTCAAGCAGCCAACAACTTCCAAACACACAGAGAAAAATTGTGATCTCCATTTTGGTTTCCCTTTCAACATTCCACCGAGCTGAAAGACTGAAGTCCTGTGTATTTTCATCTTTATTTCCTCGAGATATGTTTCTGTGGTTTTCAGAACAGTTGTTACAGTTGGAAGTCATGGGATCCAAGTGTCTTGGCAAACCCTCTCGTTGCTCGTCATTGGCCCATCATTAACTTACAAATAAAACAAAAGGGAAAAAATTTAATGCCATAGAGAAAAACTGCCTTGTTATTATAATAGAGTTTGAATTACAATTCAAAATGAGTGTTTAATATAGGGATACAAAATAATGCCTAATTGTACTTTCGGAGCCTAGTATGGTGTTTTGTTCCTAGGCCAGATCTCAGAAACAAGTCGTGTCTCAGATGTTTAAAGGCATGGTCTGACTGTGTGCTCTTCCAACAAATTCTTCCTTCAGCTTCCTTCCTTATAATGCCTTTGATAGAACCTTACTCAGCAGATTGGAAGAGAGACATAACAGATCTAGACACTGGAAAAGGAATATTTTTTTAAAAATTTCACATATATTTTATTATACTTGCCACAATTTTTTTAAAATTTTCCCATATTAAAGTTGTTTTTATTATAGAAAAGAGCATGAATTAAAACTAGAGATTTTCTGATTTTTCCTTACAAGTTTGAAATAAGATCAGGAGCTGGACCAAGAATTTTCACTGTTCTGTATTTGGTAAGTCAGAATGAAGTCCTGGAAGCAAATTTGATTGAACGCAGGAAAATTTAATCCATTTCTGACCTTTTCAGGATAATCCATCTCTTTTTGGGCTTAAAATGGAGACAAATAAAATTATAAGATACAGATTCTGTACAGAAGGAGTCAGAAAGATGCAAAAATGACAGGATAATGGATTTTACCTGGCTTTGAAAGGCATTTGTAATCATAAGCATGAACATTGTTTTAAATGTCCAAACTGCACCTTATGAACCTTTTTAAAATGTACATAGTTTGTTGCCAATGAGTAGATCAATACAGTCCTGTCCAAATTGACCAGTCATTATTTAGCCTCTCCAGTGCCAGCGTGGCTGTAGGACTTCATTATTTAGAATTTCCCTCACTGTGGGAGGGATGGGGAGGTGTATCCTGTCTCAGTAGTGGAAATCTGGACAGCAAAGGCATTGCCATGTGTGTTGAATGAACAACCCCAAGGCTCTGGGTCATTGTGAGGTTTGTGCTTGAGGCACAAGCATTGCCCAAATGCTTCTGACTGGAATTGTCTCAAATGCCCAGGTCCCACCAAAATTAATGAACATCAGACTGGTAGTTCTGAAACAACGTAGGTTTTATGTACAAGGCTTATCTAGTTGCTTTTTTTCCCTTTGTGAGAAGCATATTGCTGCAAACCCCCACCATTCTTCCATTCCCTGAACTGGTTTCTGAAATGATCTCTTTGCATACCTGTCTCTTGTAGCATGGCATGACTGGCATGGCTTGTCACCCACTCAGCCCCACAGACAGTTTGTTCAGTGGGCTGTAAGACTGGGCAAACCCTCCTGCCCCTTCCAGCTTCTTGCCTGACTGGAAACACCAAAGGGAGCAGCAGAAACCCATTTATCTGTCTTGGGTTGAGATGGCAAAATGCCAACTGCCCAATACAGAGTCAAAGCCTCCCTCCCCCTGCTGAGAAAAGGGAAGAAAAAAACCTGGAAGCTCAAAATAGGTTTATATATTTATAGAGAAAGAAGAAAATTAAAAGAAAACTACAGTGTAACACACACTTACACAAGTTAGATATAACAAAAAATAACTCCCCATCAAAGACAAATCCCACTATTTTAGCTACAAATCATTCCAGAGAACTCAATCCCCAGGGGGACAGACCCAAGCAGAGAGAAAGACTAAGAAGAGACATTTCACTTCCCAAAGATAACATGGTGGTGAGGGGTGCTGGGCCTGGGCCTCCTGTGCCTCCTGGGATGGCACAAAAACAGACACATGAATGGACAAATTCTGACCTTCATCCATTGATAGAGCAGAATTCAGAGCCCCAGGCTGAGTGCCCACCAGTCGTGGGTAACAGAGGAAAGCTTGATTTCTGTGGTTAGGTGAGGAGCCATTTGTTTAAACACATTGCTAAATGGAATTTGTAGCTTAGACCTCTAGTTCATACTCTTTTGGATGTGAAGGATGAATTGTGGCTTTCGGTTTTGGTCTTATTTTTCAGTTAGTGTTTGAAGGATGGTGGGTAGTCTGTCATTATATTCAGATATATCCATATAATTTCCTTGCCTTTGCTGAGTTTACATGAATGTGGCTGAGAGTTTTCCCCAGTGCTGATAACCCTGAATTTAATATTTAAAACAAAGGAGTTGTGGGAGTGCTTTGAACTGGGAGATGCTACACAGGTTTCCTGCACAGCTCTGCCAATGCACTGAAGGTGTAAATGACCATGTGCTTGGTGTTAGTTTGAGGATTCTTGGCTGGAAGAAGTTATAGGGTAGTTTCAGTGGCAGTTTAAAAAAAACTGATTTGTCCTGAAAGAGTGAGCTGTTTAAATATAGTTGGAGAAAGCACCTATTAGGAAGATGCATCCCCAAAACAACAGAGAATTAACTTGCACTTTTGTCTCCCTGTACTGTTGCCTGTACAGCCTCAGACGAAACAGTTTAATCAGTCATTGGAAAGAACAACTTTAAAAAAGCAGGAGGCAGATTTCTGAAAGCCCTGTCCTTTTTCATCAGACAGGTCACCATCCAATGTGCATGTTGGGAGGACAATATAAATCACACCACTAAAGTGGATTTTTCTGCCAGTCCAGAAGGACAATTCCCACAGTCCTACAAAATTTTGAGTTGTTTTTAGAGGGAGGGTGGCAGTTGGTGTGATGAGGTTGTTATGCACTAGGGTTTAAAAACCATCACTGATTCTATGAATGCTCTGGCAAAGCCTTTCAGCAAAAATGTGACTTTATTGTATTTGGGGAAAGACTTAGTTTTAACTTGGGGGTTTTTAAGTAATAGGTGCCAAACTAGGCATCATCTATCCTCAAGCCACAGTTGTTGTTTCTGTCCTCTATTTATTTCCCTTTCTTTTAGCCAATTCAACTCTTTGTGTGGCATGTGATAAACCACGTCGAGGAGTAGAATTTCAGATTTTGTTCAGCCCCTTTTCCCTGCTGCTGTTCCAACCGTATTGGTTTGATAATCTGTTACTCTCCTGCCTCCACAAATGCTGTTGAAGAAGGCAGGAAGGCGTCGGAGGGTGGCAAGTTGGACAGCAAAGGGGGAGAGGGAATGAGAGCTGCATAAGCTGTCTTAGCTACCAAAACAAATGTGTGTGATTTTTCTACCCTTGACAGACAAATGGTGCTTGGCTGGTCTCCTACCTGGCTGAAATCTGCTAAACCACGAGGCATTTTTAGACTTTTTACCTTCTTTACCAATAAGCTGTTGCTGGCCCCTCTCCCTTCCTTCTCTCATGGACCTCTGACATGGATTCTGCCTAAATTATTTTCTTGAAGTTCTTCAGGGAGTTAATTGTTAAAGATTTTAAGCAGTGAATGAGGCTCTCCACTGTCTTATCAACAGCATTTTTCTCAAGTAAATTGAAACATTCACTTCTGAAGGGCATTTGGTTAAACAATTCCATCCAAACATCCTCTGTCTCTCTGCCTTTTAGCCTCAGCAAGACACTAATTCATTTTCATCTCTTATAAACTTCCTTCAAGCAGACAAGAAAATGAATATATTCAGTGTGAAACTGAAATACCGACAGAACATCCTCAGGTTCCTCAGAAGTGGTCCAGGATAATGGATTTTAGGGCTATTTTCAAGTGCACAGAAAGTTTCCAGCACAAGTATTCATTACCCATCAACAAAAAGGCCAAGTGATAGAATGAAGAAGTCTACTTCTAGAAAAACATTAATTGGAAATTTGCTTTGTGATATACATGGAATACATTTTTATTCAGAAAAGTCAGAGAAATTGGAATGTGATTCCTAAAATGTACCAAGGAGATAAACCTTTTTCCCTTAATATTTGTATGAGAGAGGTGGAATGAGAAACAGCATTAGAGCACTGGGGAAGGAGAAGGGTAGCAGAAGAATTCAAACCTTTCAATAAAAATTAAGGAATCATCAGCTGTATGACATAAATTCTTTCATGTAGCTGCCAATTACTTATTTCAGTGTAAACTAATAAGTGTGTAATATTTCCTTACCACATTGTCTTTTTTCTTTCCTCATCTAGAAAATGTTTTTTCCTTTGAAAAAAATCCTGGCTTAATTAACGGTATATGAAGTTAATATTTCTCTTTATTTTGCTGCTCTCCAGGGTTTCCTGTGCAGGTGAATGACTCGGATCACTCCCTGTTTCAGCATTCTTTCCAAGGCTGCATGCAGTTTATCCACGTGGATGATCAGCTGGTGGATCTGCACGCAGTGGAGCAAGGTCAGCTGGGCAGCTTTGCCAACGTCACCATTGACATGTGTGCCATTATTGACAGGTAAGTGCAGTGACACACACTCTGACACATCCTGCATGGCCTGGAAATGTGCAGGGATACAGAAAAGATGGGGCTGGCACTGCCAGTGGTCATGTCAAGATGGT
>JAJPCS010000340.1:1313043-1323202 GCA_021164005.1 Willisornis vidua nigrigula
GAGTTGGACCAAGGGTTGGACTTGATGATCTTGGAGGTCTTTTCCAACCCAATCCATTCTATGATTCTGTGATTCTATGATTCTATGATATACATTCAGATATTTCATATATTATAATGCCATATGACCCAGAAAAATGATCTCTATAGTGGCCTTTTATTATGTGAAAATATTATGCTTTATATATATTTTATGTATTATAGTTATTATATATATAAAATCTGTATTAATAATATATTTTGGGGTGAGCAACAGTGTGTTATATATGGTTATCCATGTGTGTTTTCTTTCTATAAAAATGTATTCTTACTCTGTTTCTTCTACCACCTCAGACAGTGATATCAGGCTCATATAAATTAAAACCCTGTCTTGCATTTATGCTTTTAAAGCACAAGAAGATTGTGTTGCAAGCACAGAAACATTTGTGTAATCACAGGAAATTAGAATAGCAATCAAAGAATTTCCTTTGGGTTGGCTTTGGTTTTATTCAATGATTGGAGTGTAATCAAGTCTGCTGTTTTCCCATGATCAGGTTTACTTTCTGTAGTCTGCACTTCAAAACAAACCCTTTGGCTGAAAAGTAACAATGCCAAGCTTTGGATCTGACTGCACTTTCACTGCTCTCTTACCAACATCTGCAAATAAGAGTTTCCAAGCACTCCTATTTACAATATACACTTTTTATATGACCCTCTTTTAAAGAGTCTGAGTACCTTGTGCCATTTCTCATCTCAATTTCTCTTCCTTTGAAATGGGGAGGTACTTGGGGCATGTTATAGTGGGATCATCCTGCTTTTTTTCAACAAGTTTGGGTCTGAATCATAAAGGCTTCAGTCACCATCAACATGGAAATGGCTTTCATAGCCACACTTCAGTGAAGGTCCCCACTGGGCAGGAAGACAAATTGCCATGTTGAATGATTCTTACTATAGATTTCTGCCACTTGGTTCAGGGGACAAAAGGTGAAGTTGTAAATGATGCCATTTTTCATCATTAGCCAGAGTGGTTAGTAAGGAGGGGAGTTTGCTCTGTTATAACATACCAAAAGGTATTTAGGGCTTGTTGAGCTCTCATGTTACACCTGCCAGAGGTAACCACTTCTAAAGCCCCAGGTTCTGCCAAGCAAAACACTGGCCCTGTATGGAAAAGGTTTCTGCCTTTCATGTCCAGCAGGTTTTTAAGATGTTTGAAGAATTCATGTATTAGAATTGCATTTGGGAGATACAAGTGTTTGTCTTATTTGAGGGAAAAAATAGAAATGTTTACCAAAAAGCAGAGGAGAGGATTCCTCCACAATAATCATGTCACTCTTTATTAAGTTTAAGAAAAATGAACTTTAATTAGAAAATGGATATAAGAAGGATAACTGTTCTTAACTAATATATATATATATATTTCTGTAGATATAGATACAACTGTAAACAGACCAGAGCAAACTACTCCCCCAGCACCAAAAGTAAAAACAAAGAGAACAACCCCCAAACTGCAGGTTCCTCCTGGAGCAGTTCTATTTATGGACAGTGTCAGTGTCACACCCCTGCTGGCTGTGAGGGGAATTCTCAGTCTTTTCCCAGAGAGACAGAGATAAAGGATGAACTCACGTGGACTCTCTCTCTCTCTCTCTCTCCTTGTCCTTTGTTCCAAACCAAGAAGGAAAAGCTGGGAGTGGAGGAAATGGTGATAATTCCCAGGAGTCTCCTTGCAGTCCAAATCGATCCCCAGGAAGAGGGAAAAAAATGTTGCAGTGTCCTGAAATAAGCTGTGTCTCTCCTCTCTTCTCTGTCTCTCTCTCTCTCTCTCTCTCTCTCATTCTCTCTCTGAAGCTCAGGTGCCCAGAGATGGAGGGGGAAAAGCAAAGAGCAGAGCCAGAAAAAGAGCTCTCACCACCAAGCAGTGGCTCTTTTTCTGCAGCTGCCCAAAGAAAATCCAGCTGGAATCTGAAAGCCATCAGCCATCTTTTGTCCTCAGTCCTGGCACTCCAAGCCCAAACCTTTTGTGTTGGTGTGGTGAGAAAATTCTCTGAGTGGGCTCCTCCCAACACCACCTTGCTGTGTTTGACCCTATAACAGTGTTGAGCCAATGTCTTCTTATTCTTGGTCTTCCCCTCCTCACATGAGCATTTTGCTATTGCAAAGACTAAAACCTGAGATCTTATCCCAAGGGAACAACAAGGCTAATGAACATTCTCTTTTTACCTCTGGCCAAATACTATATGTGCATATAATATGTAGACAGTAATTACAGGCAGTTAAAGTGCTAGTGAGAAAAAAATAATCATCCCTGGTTCTGTCTCTTAATTACCTGTAATTATGTTAGCAAAGGAAGTTGCACTGTTGTCACGGTGATCAACATGCTGTTCTGCTTGTGGCAGCACAGCTCCCTGTGCACCTCCTTTATTTAACATTAACCATCTAACCTGTTGTTACGGTCCAGATGGTGCTGCTGTACTTTAGGGGTTTAGTACAGGGCACTGAACAGGAATTATTACTCACAGGTAACTTATCCCAGCAGTCTCAGTGAATTCTAAAGCTTGCCTGACTTTGTTGTGGCTAGAATTCTGGATTTTAATCACAAAATCACATTGAGGAGGTACAAAAATTATTGCAAAATATAATGTCAAATCTGTCATTGAAGACTATGCAGCACACGAGCCAATTTTAATGAGAATCTCTGTGTGCCATAGCAGGTGATGTGACAGAAATGATGGTGAAAAACTGAAAAATGCTCAAATTTCTGGTGTTATCTGAATGTGCAAACTGTGTGATTCCCTCTGTAACACAGTGAGATGAATTAGATGCTAATTTTTGATAATAATTTCATGTTCAAGAATTAAAGTAATTGAATACGTGTGGCAGAACATTTCTGGGTGATTATTGCTTACCTGCTGCCTGAAAGGATGCCAGCATTCCACTTTAATCCCATTCAGCCACATTCTTTAACTACGTCATTGCCAGTCGAAGTTTGAAGTAATTTCTCCAAATAACAAAGCACAGCGAGTGAATTGGTGCATAAAAATGGCTACAACGTGTAACTGGCAGCAAGACAGAATTTCTTTGGTGTCAGAAATCATCATTGCAAATAGTCTTAAAGCTCTTCATTTCTGGCTTGTTACACAAACTCCTGCCTTTCACCACAAGAGATTCAAGTGCATTTGCTTCATAATCCGTCTCAGTCCAGAAAGGCGACTTTGTGGGCAGAGGTCGTGGCTCAGCTGACTGTTTTTAATGCTGTGGCCTTGTCCCCTGAGTACCAGATTGTGACAACTGCCATATTATTAACACCCATCAATAGACACCTGGAAGGCTCTGGACTGTGCAGAGCCAAACTCTGCCTGTAAAATAGGAATAGTTAATTATCTCTATTCATGGTATATCTTAGTTTCCTGCAATATTTTTTTTTTTTACTATGAAAAAGTCTCCATTCTCTCACATTAAAAAAAAAATAGGAGAGGGGGAACACTCTAAAAATCCAGGGAAAGCAGGTGTGAGAAGCATAAAAAATTGAATGAATTTGTTTTTTCTGATGTTATGAAACTTTGTTCCTTGCACACAGCTGGAAAAATTTGAATAACTTGCAAAACTTAATGTAGTTTATGCAGCACTTTGGTATGACGGAGGTATTGGCTGGACCTTCCAGCTGCCATTAGTCAGAAGGCAGCAACACAAAGGGAGAAAGAGATGCTGATTAGATCATGGCAGCTTCCCCAAAAGAAAATTAAAAAGTACACCAAGGGATGTAGTAGGAACTGCCTGGACAGAGGGGGAAAACACATGTGTGGCACAGTCTGACTGACGCCCCAGACTGTTAAATAACTTAATAGGGTAATCAGTGGCTGTTTAAGCAAGTTGGAATAGTTTGAGATGCAGTTGGTTGAATGTTATTTTAGGCTTATGCCTTTACCGTGGGTATTTTTTTCCACTCTAACTTATAGTACACAGGTGACAATAGTCAATAATGTTCTTATGAGACTATTTCAAGTAACTCTGTGCGTTATAGATCATCTTATAGATGGATTCCTGAACATTTTCAAGTCTCTGAAAATCCTCAGTTGTTCTTTGTCTTGTATTTGGTCCTACGTAAACTCTGCAGAGAGAGAAAAAAAACCCCAAAACACCTTTCTTTGGAACTAAGAAATATTAGTACCTTTTTTGTTATTATTAAAAACATAAAATATAACCAGGATGCCACGATGACCTTAACGATACACCACTTATATTTCTAAACCATTGTAATGCCCCTTTCCTGGTACTCCTCTGGAACTGAAGCCTCCAGCCAATCGTTGTCACTGCATATCCATCTTTTGTAGTACTGTTTCCATAATTGATATGAAAGGTCTTCTGCCCCAGGGGCAGCACCCTGGGCCTGCCAGGCACAGGGCCTGCCTTGGCCAGCACCCCACAGGCCTTCCTCTGGAGGATGCTTGGCAGAGGATGGGGCTACAGCAGGTGCAGCTGTGGGTGGCAGAGCCCCTCACCCCCATGGCACAGCACCACCTTCCTGTGGTACAGCAATCCCAGTGCCCTGGGGCAGGATAAAAAGGAGCATCCTCCCATCTTCCACTGCCACAGCTGGCCTGGGGCTACCCCAAACATAGCACAAAGTCCTGGAGGAGCTGGAAGAATTCCTTGGAGCAGGTTTGGAGGGTGGATGAGCCTGCTGGGGACTCTTCACAGCCCTCAGCCTTCAAAGCTCATTTAAGGGTTTGAAATCTTTTTTCAGCTGGATAGCCATGGCAACACCAAGGGGATGCCTTGAGAAGCACTGCAGAACTCCCTGTCCTCACCCCTGCTGGGGAGCCAGGGGCAACAGCCAGGAGAGAAGTGCAGGGATGTTGCAAGAGATCCCAGTGCACACGCTGGTGCCCTGCCAAGTGCAGGAAGAATTCCTGCTCCCAAGGTGGATCAGGCATTTGGTCACTCTTGGAAGCCTCTGAGATGGCTCCAGGCAGGGATGAAGAGAGCTTGAGCATCTCCTGGGAGGTATGACCAGCTCATGGAATGAAGGGGCAGATCTTACCCATGTGCTCAGGGAATAATAGCTGATTACCATCTATGGGGTCAGGAAGGAATTTTCCACCAGGGCTGGTTGGCTTTGGCCTCCAGGGTTTTTTTCCTTGCCTTTCTCTGCAGCATGGAGCATGTGATGGTAGTGGCTCCTCTTGGCCCTTTTGGCCAGGTTGCTGCCTGCTGTTCACGCCCCATGAGGATGGTCTTGTGCCCTGCAGCACTTTTCCCCTTCCTCTGCAGTACAGGAGCCACTTGGTCTCCTGTGGGCCACTTTGGCCATGTACTTGCTGCCTTCATGCCCCATAGCTGGTGGGAGGAAGCTTTCCAGACTTTGAGGATGGGCCTAAGGGTGGCCCCCAGGGATTGTTTCTTGCCCTCTGTGCCACCAAGCACAGCCCCTTTGGGGGCTCCTCTGGGCCCCCACAGCTTGGTTCTTGCCCACTGCCCTTGCACCTCCAAGGCACCACTTGTGCCCTGGCTCTCTCTCTTCCACTTTTGTTGCTCTTCCTGGGATGCATTCAAGAACCTTAACATCCTTTTTAAACGTGGTACCAAATTGCCTTCCCATACCGTGATCCCCCAGAGCAGAGGGACACAATTGTTGCAGCTATGAGTGAATTATTTCACTACATGCTATTTCTGCACACATTTGTCTTGTGGAGTCCCTTTCCAAGAGAAAAACGTGGTCTTAAGATGCATGGGATACCCACTTGTTTTTAAGTGTAAATCAAAGCAGAGGTTTTAGCTTCTAAATTACACGTAGGTCTAATCCTTGCCACTTAAAAACTCTGTTTCTTAAAAGTCCTCTGGATAGAAGGGAATCCACCTCTGCCCTCACTGCCTGCTCACCATCCAATCCTTGAGGACATGTGGAAGTGCCTGTCTAGTCACACTGAGCTTGCATCAAAACGTTGTGCACTCATTGCATTATGCAAAATAATTACCAAAGGTGTGCTACAAGATTTTTGTTCTTAATCTTTTTAATTAATTTCCAAAACTGTGGAAGTCTTTTCGTGCCTGAATAACGTGATCAGCAAATCCAGCAGTATCACCAAGGACTGGCTGTTCTCCCCAGCTGTCTCTAGGTAGTTACCCAGAGAAGGAGAGTGAATTATCATGCCTGGAAGAAGTGCACGACCATACATGCTCATCACACCTGAGCCCTGAGCTGGCACTGGAGAGGGTCTAGTTGATCAGGAATGTTGGAGATTCGCTGCTGGTCAAGCCCACTCACTCTATTTTATTCAGTCACCCCTATTTATGGCTGGGCAAAATTTCCATTTCACCTCTGGCAGCTTCAGATCAGCCAGCAGGACTAACTGGCAGCTTGCCCAGGCACGTGCTGGGAGCTCCACAAGAAGGGTTTTATGTCTGGGAGATGGGAGGGAAGGGGCTCCTGTCACAGCATCACAGCTGCCTATGGTCACTGTTGTGGTAAGATGAGCAGGGAAGGATTTGAGGAATAGTTGATGATAATGGCAAACTTTTAAAATAATATTTAAATAATGTTACAAGCTCTTTTAGCAAACCCTCTACTTTTTTGCTGTCTGGTCCAGGAAAAGCATAAGCAACTGGTGTGATCTATAATTTATCAAAATCATGACTAAAATCTTTGTGTGGAATTTCTTGTTTTTTCTTACATGCATTGGTTTACTCAGAGGACTTGACTGAATGTTAATCTCG
Organism: Willisornis vidua nigrigula; assembly: GCA_021164005.1. Lineage (NCBI taxonomy): Eukaryota > Metazoa > Chordata > Aves > Passeriformes > Thamnophilidae > Willisornis > Willisornis vidua. The sequence continues at coordinate 1,319,733 of JAJPCS010000340.1, forward strand.
TATTGCATTCATATGTAATTATTTTTGTGTTCTTCTTTTCCTGTGGAGAAGATGAGAGCCCCGAGAAAACATCCACAAAGCTCTCTTGGACATGAAATTTATACTCTCACAGGAGTAGATAAAAAATATGGACTTGATCCTATAATAACACTGTTCCAACTAACTCTGTGGCTACTTAACTGAGTTCTAAAGTCAAACTGCTTTGATGACTCTCTCAAGTTGTTCATCACTTAGTGCTTCTCATCAGTTCCTAACTGGAAAACACAGCATATTGTGCAGATTGCTTATTTTCATGGGACTAAGACATCTCCTGAATGAACTGTGCTGCTGCTCTTGATGAAGCTGGCACTGTGTGATCATTTTCAAGAATAAACAAAACCAGATTGTTGTCTCAACTTTAAAGTTTGCAAAGCAGTTAATCAATGCAAAAAAGTTTCAGTAGTTTGTGTTAATACTTGCCTTTAAATAAAACTAAATTGCATCATCCTCTCACTTGCATTTATGTTTATGAAAGGAATCTCTCAGATATTAATATCAATACTTCTAATATTATTTCCTATTAACAGACAATGGATAATCACAGTCCAAGTAAAATAGACTGCCAGCATCTGTTTTAATTTGATTACATGCTGTAATTAGCAGGCATGCCAATACTTGATAGGTATGACATAATGCTGAAATAAGTAGTTATGAAATATGCTTTAAATATTTACCAGATACTGGAAACAAAACCTTTACAGGCATTTTTTTTTGTGTACAGTACAATTGTGATTATGACCAGATGTGCTGGTTTAAAGGTAAACTGGCAGGAGTAACGAACCCAGCACCAAAGAGATGATAAGTCAGAGATACAATTTAATAACAATATTACAATAAATGCAGTGGCACAAAGAGAAACTGGGTTTAACCCACAAACCCAGCAGTGTAACCCAGCCCCCTGGGGCACAAACACAGTGGGGTTTGGTGGCCCCTGTGCTGAGCCCCACGTGGTGCCCCCGAGTCCAAAGGAAAAGGAAGGGACAAACCTGTTGGTGCAGATGATGGCACAGTCTGGGGGAGAGTGGTGGGCTCCTCCTGTCCAGGGTCTGCTCCTCCTCTGGATCCAATGAGTGGTTCCCCAAGTCCTCAAACCCCCAGGATTCTCTCCCCTCAGGTGCAGGTGGGGGCCCCCAGTCCCTCCCCCAGGGCAGGGAGTTCCACCCTGGGGGATCTGACTCTGGCAGTCAGGGGGGAGTTTGGAATCGTTGCTGGCCCATGAGCAGAGCTGAGCCCTCAGGTGGGTGTGGAGGTGCCAAGGAGTCCCTGCAGGGCAGTTCTCCCAGCTCCTCTGCCAGGCTTCTTTCCCAGCCAGCTGCCAGCCTGAGGGCTCAGCTGTGCCCTGGGCAGCTGCTGCCAATGGGCCATTGGGAACAGTTGGTGGGCAATGAATGGAGGGTGGAGAATGCCCAGCTTTGGTCACACCCACACAGGGATAAACTGGTCCCACCCACTGAACTGGGACACCAATTTTATGACTGCAGCTCTGACTTTCTAACCAGGTATGAAGCTGTGAGCAAATGTAACCTGCTCATTAGAAGTATTTGCCTCTGGAGGACAGGCAGTCCTGTTGGATTGCTGCAATTTCTACTGGATGTGTTACAAAGAGGGGCAGTTAAAACTATCAAATAACCATTTTATATTCTGGCAATACTTTTCTGTACTTATAATTCTGAGCAAATTCATGTCTTACTAAAATGTTGGCTCCACCTCTTGTTCATACAGACAAGCAGTACAGTCTCCAAAATAAGTAGTTTGTCTTGCACAAAACACTGTTATAAATGAGCATTGTGAGCTATTTGTGCATGAAGTTGGACTTTCAGCAGAATTGCCTTGCTGTAGACTTCCTGTGGAGTTGCATTTTCTTTTTTCCCAGGATTCAATACAATTTTAAAATGAGCATATTAAACTCATGCAGAATATTCATACTGAGGAGATTCTAAAGAGATAGAATTTTAAGTCTAATAGAGTAGAAGTGATCTTGTAGTAGTTAGAGGGTGCTCTTGAAGAAAAAGAAAATAGTTGTAACTATGCAGTCCCTGGAAACCAATAGTAATAATTCCCAGATATTTGCTTTAGACTTAATGCTGTGTCTGTGTCTCTCCAGCTTTCTTTTCACAAAAAGGAGTTCTAATTTCAGAATTTCTGCTGGCAGTGAGTGTTTGTTAGTGATTAGACTCTTTCAAAATATGACTGGCTATCCATTCACAAAGGGGTTATTTCATGTTCAGTATCATATTTCTCCCAGATGCTGATTCATAGATCTTTCACAGAACAATACAATACCACCAAAAAAATAAAATAAATGAGATAGAATCCATTTCTTTTACTAGCACATAGAACAGAACAGGTTCCCTTTGTTTTATACTTTTCTCTAGCCAGCAGTATTAAAATTTCTGAATATTCTGATATTTGTGTTGTGTTTATCATGAGATCATCCTCTAAAAAATGCAGCTAAAGAAAGGCTAAGGCTTAGATTCTTTTACTATTTCCATGTGAAAATGCTGCCTGTCTTTGGTGGCTCTGCCTGTGGGAACAGGATGGAATCACAAGGGTGGTATTTGAATTTGATGTGATCAGTTGGTGGATCCAGAAGGATTTGACAGCAGACTAAGACAGTGAAAAAAGGTACATTTTTTTCCTTTGCTTCTTATGAAAACTTGACGTGGTGAAGCAGCCAGAGGGTGTTTTTCTGTATCAATTTTCCCGAAGCACAAAAGTAGCTTTGGGGCCACGTGGTGGTTGACCAAGATGACGTGTAAACTTTGGGGCTGAGGTCGGAATTCGGCCTCTCCAGTTTCCCACCAAACTTGTGTTCCAGTTAAAGCAACATTCCTTTCTACATTGTGTTGGATAGATCAAAAGCTGAGGCACAGAAAGTTTCTAAGGCTGCACTTGAGCATTTGTGAGTCTGCAGATTTTCTGGTGTGCATCAAACCGAAGGCAGGTGGCAATTCCTGACGAGAAATTGGGTTATAACCTAAACCAGATTTCTTGTGAGAAATTGGAGAGAATGAAACTCCTTGGAGAACATGTGTCAGATGCTGCTTGATTAATCCTTGATGTCTTCCTAGAAGGAGAATGAACTAACTAATACCAGGTTTGGGTAAACAGGTCTTCATTCATTCCCTGTAAATGTCACCAATAGATTAGATTATATTAGCTGTTCTTAAAAAGGAGAGTCCAGAAAGGACTAATATTAATTATTTATTAATAATAATATTAATTATTTTTAATTAATTCTTAATATTGAGTAGAGATTTAGATTAGGAGAGATATGAATAGGATTGAGTTTCACCAGAAGGAAAATACTTAATCTGTGTAGCAAATGTGTTCTATTTTTCCTAGTATAGTACAAAAGAAATTAAAAATAACATAAGGAGGTGCCTTACCTGAGTGATCCCAAAAGAAAGTAACTAAAAAAAAATATTTTT
>JAJPCS010000340.1:1328202-1348205 GCA_021164005.1 Willisornis vidua nigrigula
TTCCAACAGCTTTGAGGGGCTTGGGCAGTGCTTTACCTTGTCTTGGCAGAATGGCCACTTTTATCGCAGAGTTTAGTGGTTTTCCTATAAAAAGTGACAGTGGGTTGTAGCTCCAGAAATCTCAGGACACGATGAGCAGTAAATTGACCTCAGAGAGAAGAAACTAGATTTTTAAACTGGACAGATATATAAGCCACATTTCTGTTTAAATGGTTCCAGCATAAGCTAAATCCTTGGGGCAGAGGGTACAGAGCTGTAAAGAGAAAAAAAAAAAAAAAAAGAATAAAGGTCTTTCTGCATCAGTGAATCCTGTATGATCAATAGCTATGTTTCTTTAAGTAAGAAAAAAACCAAGCCTCAAACAAATAGCAAAAAACCCCAAATCCTGGACCTCTGCACGACTCTTAAGCTTTGAAGAGTGAACAAGTTGCTTTCTGTTGGGTGCAGGTCTAAAACACCCTTCTCTTTAAGTCCATGTTGTTCCTAATCTGGTTTGAACTGGGCAAATTGTGAGGGCTGTGCCAAAGCAGAAAATACTTAGAGCTCTAGTGCTGATATTTGATGATAAGAAATCAGTTTTTCCCTAGAAGGATCTTTTGCATCAGCTCCTCCTTCAAGAGTAGTTGATCGGGGGCAGGAGCTACAGATTTTTGGGGCTTTTTTTGTTGCTGAATGTGTTTCTAACAGCTGATGACATGATCAGTGCTTGTAGACTATTCATTATGCATTTTCAGCTCCTGTAGGAATGAGCCCTTAATATCTTTATTTTATGGCAATTATAGACAAATAGGCTTGGGTCATTAAAGTTTTAGAAGGAAACGCCTTTAATTCAGCAAGAAAACACCAAGGCCAGAAACACCATGAAATGAACTATTTAAAAGGATGTTTTTGCCTCCAGAATCACTGGCAAAAACTAAACCAGATTGTGATGTGCCAGAACTTTTTCATGATCATATTTGTCTTGATTCTTGCCATGGTGCTCTGCAAATAGTGGATAGAAAAGATGTTAATAGAAATACAGAAACCATTCCATCCAGGCTATGCATCTAGTTTTTTTAAGGTCCCAGATATTGTCTCACATTATAAAACAGGAACTCAAATATTAGCTCAGTTGGTTCAAACTTGGCTGTAATAACTCCAAGGTCATGGGTTCAATCCCCTGTGTGGGCCACTGACTGAAGAGTTTGACTCGATGGTCCTTGTGGGTCCCTTCCCACTCAGAATAGTCTGTGATTTCCATGGTTTATTTCTACCTTGATGTTCAGAAAACACAAAAAAAGGTATTTTGACAGACACTGATCACATAGTTCAGTCACTGCAGACTCCAGTCCTTACAGTCACATTCTGGGGAATTATTTTCCTCATTTGTTCTGGTTATTTAGGCCTTTAATTCCTTTGAACTCTGGTGGTGTAATTGATAAAGTACCATAAAACGCTTTCTGTGGGAAGGCTCTGATGGTACATTTATACATACTGTACATATGTATTATTTACAGTATATATGTATTATATACTACCTGCCATTGGTGGGTTTTAGTGCACAGCATTTTGTCTTTCAGGCCAATTATTCTTTCTTGTAGTTTGTGAGACCTGAGAATGGCTAATTACCCAAAAATCCCTTTGCTATCCAGCTCTGCACTGGAATATTCATAATATTTATAAGGTTTTTCTTCTGGACCTTAGAAATCCTGAGCAGGGATACTATTAATTGAGGACTTGGGTTTGCTGATTTTTCCAATAAATATCTCCTTAGAATTACAGGCAAATTAAATCACTCTGTGGGAACCAAAAAATGGGTTATGGTGAGAACAATCCAACAAAAGCACTTAGCTGAAGCATCTGGCATTACCGAAAATAGTTTTACTACAGGAATACTTCATAAATGATACCTTTTCCTGTTTGTCTTATAATTTTCTATTTTTTTTAGTCAATCTTCATGTAATTAATTCAAAACATAGAAAGCCTTCTAAATCTTCAGCTAATTGTTCCCTCAAGGTTGATATTCTTACCACTTAAAAGTGTGTATTTTATTTCATTCCTGAATTTGTCCAGCTTGAACTTAATGATCAGCGTAATTATCAGGAAGAGGGATAGGTATTAGGGGTTTTTAGGTTATAAACTTAACTTTATTACATGTATTTTTCCTCTAATTATTAGACAATTTAAATTATTATACTATTAAACATTGACTGGACTGACAGGGAATTTTATCTCCACTTTTCAGATGTGGCAAAATTTTGAATGTAGCAAAACTAGGAACAGGACTGCAAGTGGAGGTCTCTCTAATCCTGTATGATTAGACAGATAATTTCCTTTTTACAGTCTCTGTTATACACATGGGACTCATATTTCCTTTTTGACCTGAAACATCGGTTTTCAAGTCTAGCCTCCTTCATTGCTGCCTTCCACAGCACTGTCCTTTTAACTAAAGATTTTACCCCAAGAATTTGCACTGAGGTGTATTAGAATGTAAATTAACAATCTTCTCAGCAAATTCTTTTGGCGCTCTTGGACAAACTCTACCTCACCCTAAAAGGTTTGAAAGGCCACTACAATAATTGTCACTTCCCATCACTGAAGCTATTACTCAGTTGAATATATTTCATTATTGTTTTAGCATGAGTGATTTTGTTGCTGTGTAAATAGTGAAGAATAATGGCTATCCAATAATTCACATTTTTCTCTATTATAGTTTAGTTTTACCCTTTTGATCTGGTGTCAGATGGTCAATACCATTAAGATTTCGTTTTCCTCAGTATATCTTCCTAAGTTTGTTAGGAATACCTTCTTTCTTTTTCAACTGATGTCCTTAATTTCATGTTAGTGCAGGTAATATGCTCTGTCCCAACAATTATTCAAGCATTCTGAGCCTTCCCAGCTCCTTTTTGTGCATTCCTTTGGAGGGATCTGTGATGCAAAGTGCAGACTCTCCCTATAAAATCTTCTCCCTACTTGCTCAATATTTATCTGTGTTCATAATTTTCTTCCCAGTTTAGAAAACAGCTCTTTCTAAGTCACAACATGTCCTTCTGTTATCATTTGGGACTGGAATGTCTTTGCTAGCAGCTCATGAAATGATGCTACAATCACTTGTACTTAGGAGAAATCATCCCTTTCAGCCCAGGGACTCATTTATCTTAAATCAGAGTGCCTTAAGCAATGTGTTTCTGTAAGTTCTGCTGTGGAATTCGTGTTTCTGTAAGTTCTGCTGTGGAATTCAGGGGAACATTAAGAATGTTTTACCATCAGACCTCCACCATATGTCTTACAGGTTGAAATACCACAAAATGACAGATTTTTTTTTTATTTTTCCTACGTGCATATTACAGGTTTTGCAGCTTTGTATGGCACTACTTTCTTCCAAAGCCTCAAACTGCAGGTAAACAAGATGCCTGAGGGTGTTTTGAAACTGCCTGTGGGTAGATAAGGACAATTTGGATATCCATAGAACTCTGGTGGAACAGAAAAAAAGAGAAAATGAGCAATGGGATTTGTCCATGTGAGTGAAATCACCTGCACTCTACAAACCTCAGAGCAGGGAAAACTGGTGCACATGTTAAACATTTGTGGGGTTTGAATGAAAACTGTTAAACGTGGAGGTTACTACAGTTGTGCTTTTTGAATGAAGTGATAATCTACTTCTTTATATATAGTCCTCTAGGGGAAAAAAGGGCAAATCAGGAAAACAGCAGTACCTTCCTATTTACTCTGTGCTGGTGCTCAACTGTGTACCAGAATTTTCTTGTTAGCAGTGACAAGTAGTGGTACATTAATCAGATCTAAGAGAATAGGATGAAAGTGTAGCAAGCAGCCTATTGCAGCAACAGCAGAAATTATATACAATTAACAAAGAACAGAGGAATAACTGAGAATTATTACAGGTTGGCTTTGTCTCATGTAAAATCTAAAAACAAGGAAGTTTAGGCATGCTCAGGGACATTCTGTGGTGGTCTCCTCCTGTCTAGGGTCTGGTCCTACTCTGGATCCAACGAGTGGTCCCAAACATCCAAAATCCCCAAGATTGTCTCCCCTCAGGTGCAGGTGGGAGCCCCCAGTGCCTCCCCCAGGGCAGGGAGTTCCACCCTGGGGGATCTGACTCCGGCAGTCAGGGGGGAGTTTGGAATCGTTGCTGGTCCCTGAGCAGAGCTGAGCCCTCAGGTGGGTGTGGAGGTGCCAAGGACTCCCTGCAGGGCAGTTCTCCCAGCTCCTCTGCCAGGCTTCTTTCCCAGCCAGCTCCCAGCCTGAGGGCTCAGCTGTGCCCTGGGCAGCTGCTGCCAATGGGCCATTGGGAACAGTTGGTGGGCAATGAATGGAGGGTGGAGAATGCACAGCTTTGGTCACACCCACACAGGGATAAACTGGTCCCACCTGCTGAACTGGGACACTCTGCTATGTTTGCAACACTTTTTTTCCATCTGATTTCTGCTTACTTGAAAATCCGGGGGAAAAAAAATCTGTTGATACTCATACCTGAAGATTCTGCTGGCAGAACTAAGTTATTGAATCATAATACTATAAAAAGCCTTAAAAGCTTCCCTCAGAAAAAGCCTCTAGTAAAGCTGACGTTGGTAGCAGTAAAAGCAAGAATTAAAGCTCAAATATCGAAGTGTGGGTTAACATTCCTGATAGAAATAAGTGCTGCACTTCCCTGCCTGAAGTTCAAATAAGGTTGAATAACAATAATTACTTTTCTGGTGGTACTTAACAGTCTGCAAATGTCAAGAGGAAAATTCAAAACCCAATCTTGACTTTCACTGGCAGAACAGTGCAGGGCTCCTGTAGCAAATATACCAAAGTGTGTGTGGGGGTAACTGCCTTATTTTGTGCATTACCCTTTGTAGTGCATTTCTTGAGTGGTTTATCATCCTTGCCTGCCAGCTGCAGTTTCTCTCCGTTTTGTTTGTATTCCTGGAAAAATCTTGGTGAAGGGGAATGGGAGACACATTTTTCTTTTGTTTTGTTTTGTTCTGTTTTAATCACCTGTTTACAGAGCTATCCTTCTTGTTGCTGTCTGACACAGTAAAGACAATACAGCCAAAGGCAAGGGCATCAACCACCTTTTTGAAGGTCTCAGGTAAACTATTATTTATGTGACTTCGGAGAGTCTGCTTCATATTTTATAGGGCACAGTAACCAAGCTGAAAAACATGCTTAGAAAAATACATCATCTATTAACCTTATCTGCTTTCCTGCCATGGGGATGGCAAGGCTTACTGAAACCCGAAGCAGTGCTATAGGTGAGCAGAGCTCTCTGATATCGAGGAGGAGTGTTTTTCTGCCCATATTTTTTCCCTTTGGATGTGTTTCCTCTTTGAAAACCAAAAGAGTCAGTAAAGATTAAAATAACTATCATAAATGATGTTATTTAGAATAGTCTTCATGTGTGAAGGTAGCATAGAATCATAGAATAGAATCATAGAATGGATTGGGTTGGAAAAGACCTCCAGGATCATCAAGTCCAACCCTTGGTCCAACTCCAGTCTACAAATATTCTTGCAATTTTGAGTGCCTAAGTTTTTATGGGTCCACACTGAGCTTTCTTTCTAATGGAATAGTTTCTACGGTATCATAAAAGTGTTGGTTGGCAGAAGCAGTGAGATGTCAGGGCAAGGATGACTCTACAACCTGCCCTTCATGTGCAACTGCCCACTGTAGAAGGCAGGATTATGCACCCGGTGGATCTTTGGTCTACCCCAGTGTGGAAACATTATGTTGTAAATTATATCCACAATTTCTCAGTTATGATCAGTAGGTAAGCAAATAGTTTGGAAACAGAGGCAAAGTAGGTGGAAATTTCTAGCTAGAATTCACCATCATCTGCCATCATTCTGCAGGGGATGCTCAGGTTGCTCAGGAGACACTCAGGTTGGACACTTGGAGGACTTTCCTCATAGAAGGGGTTATTAAACATTGGAATGGGCTGCCCAGGGAGGTGTGGAGTCACCATCCCTAGAGATGTTTAAGAAATAACTGAACACAGGGTCATGGTCTGGGTGACAAGGTGGTGATGGGTCAAGGGTTGGACTTGATGACCTGAGATCAGCTCAGTTGGTTCAAACTTGGCTGTAATAACTCCAAGGTCATGGGTTCAATCCCCTGTGTGGGCCATTGACTTGAGTTGGACTCGATGATCCCTGTGGGTCCCTTCCAACTCAGAATAGTCTGGGATTCTGTGACCTCAGAGGTCTTTTCCAACCTAATTGAATCTGTGATTCTGTTTTTCCTGAAGACAGTTGGTAAAAGTAGCCTTTGTACAAAAATTTATCATTAACAAAGCACTCTCCTCTCAAATTTTGGCACAAAATGGAATCACAGCCTGATTTTTTTGAGGAATTTTTCCACATCCTTTTCACAATTGCTGCCACCGATCCTCTCTAGAGGCCAAGTCCCAGTGCCTTAGAAGTTAAACAGTGGGGGATTACCAACGAATGCAGCATTTGCTAAAAGTACCCTGCTAAAGACTGAGGGGTTAACAACATTCTGGAGCCACTTGTTAGTCAAATCAAGCAGAAACAGTAACTCAGAAGTGTAGCTAGCTAATCTAATTAAGTGTCCCTCAGCCCAACATCTGTCTCCATAATGATCTTGGTGCTTTAGGCACCAACTGCATCATGTTTGAATTAATGCTCATAACCTGTGGATGACATTTGTGATGTTGGTGATAAAATATCCAGATTTCATCATTCTCATATTGACTGACATAAAGGTATGTAATTGTCTGTCTAGTCCTCCTCTATTTAAAAATTATATGTGTTACATGTGTACTTTACCATCTCTCCTGTTGTGTCCAGTCTGATTTGTGTTCACAGATGAGAAATATATGATGTATATACTTTATTTCACTCAAATTATTGAAGTGATAAAATCCACCCGATCGTGTGAAATTCACAACTTCTCATATTTTATTTCCAAGTCTGATTAAAATGGTAGCTGTGCTTTCTGTGATCTGCCCTCAGGTTAGTACATATTCTCCATATAAAAGCCATTTGACCACATTTTAAAACCTGAAAATGTTAAAACTTTTAAGTGCACAAGTCCTTTTTATCTCTGCTAATCCTAAGCATAGTGGTAGCCAGTAACATGTAATGATTTTCAGTGAGTAAAATTTCTGAGACAGCTTCAGATGGAAGGAGAAAATACTAATTTCTTATAAACAACTGAGATATTTTGTCATTTTTCAAGCATACTCTTTATACTAATAGTTTATTTTCCTTTCTCAAGTCATTGGACTGTAATATATTTTTTCTCCAAAGCTGCCTGCAATTCCCTCTCCACATTTCCATTCTAATCTCGTTGCAGCCTGGTCTCGCTCTATGCAGAGTGAGATGTGTTTTCACACCAATTATGATCATCTCTTTTGGGTAACTAAATCTGCCAGTGAGTTTCTATGGACTTCTACATGTATAGTTTGGATGGTAATTCAGAGATTCCTTATAAATCCCCCTTGTTTTGTACTCTCAAATGAAGACAGAGGGATTGCATATTGTTCAAGAGGCAACGTTGCTGACCAACTCTAGAGGGACCGCAACACACCAATATGATGTACAGGCAAATCCAAGGTTTATTCAAAACAACAGGTATATATTACCTTAAGTGGCCCCGCCCCGGCTTCCAAGGTCTGACTCCATAGGCTAAGGCCAGTAACATCCCCTTTTAAGGTGAAATCGAAACCTGTAGGTGGACCCTGGGACCCACCTGAGTCTGGGGGGCCGCAACACCTCCCCCTTTCGTTTCACAGAACAAACAAAAATGCAAAAGAACATAATACACATTTTGTAACAAAACAAAAATACAATCAACAAGAATTGTTACCATTAACTCATGCATATTGCAACTTGAATATCAAAGGCTGAAAAATTGAAAAATGAGAAAAACTTTTTGAAAGATTTTAGAGTGTGACTTAACAGGGTATTTTGTGGGTTACACATCCCCACCTCCCCCTCTTTTTTCAAAACAGACTTTTGGAAGGAGGTACAGTAACCTTTGTAAACTAACACAAACCAATGCATGATCAATACATGTATGCTTGGGATTCACAAACTTACAACTAGTGCAAAACAAAAAACTTTTCTCTCATGCGTGAGGTTGTGGTTTTTCTGTGCAGTCGTCACCACACAAACCACTGCAAACAAAACTACAAATTCTCTTAACAATGTTCATTTTGTGCAAAGTGTCCATGAATGCAGAGTGACTCCATATAGCAAAGAAACAAGTTCAGTCCAGCTGAGCTAAGTTTTCTTATGCAATATTTCAAGGTCAATTCTCAAAACTTCTGTGTGGCCACTACAGAGGCTTGAGAATAGCCTTGAGTTTCAGTCACTTTAGACTTTCTTGGTAAGGCAGTAATGCTGTGTGAAAACATTCACAAAGGCTAAACATTACCACTTACACTTTGCAGAAGATGTTTAGCAGCTGAGGGGACAGGTGCCCTTTCCCCCACAGCTTGCCGGGCATCTTGACAGTGCAACAGGCTTAAAACTGCACTTTAATTGAAAATTAACAGAATTTCAAACTTTTAGCTTTATACAGACTAAACAACATGCTTTTGAACTGGACTGATCTTGTTTGATTGGACAGTCAATGATTAATTCTAGGCTAGCACTGCTTGTGGTTGGAGTTTCCATATGGGGAAGGCACCTTGGTTCCAGTTTCCATGGGGTATTTATTGGCTGCGCTCCATGGCCTGCAGCCCCTCTGGTTTCTTGGAGGCTCAGCTCTCCACCCCATGTTTGTTAGAGGAGTGCCATCCTTTTTATATCTAGAATGACATTCTTTAGCTTTGTGACCAAACTTGTCACAGTTATTACATTTCCCAGTGAAGCTTTGAGTTTTGCTATATTTTGGTTGTGTTGGGCAGGATTTTATTATATGCTTCCTTTTCCCACAATTAAAGCAAGCTCTAGGGTCTTTTCCCTCTTTCTTTTGGGTAGATTGTTTGCTAAGAGCTGTGGCTATAGCAGAGGCATGTAGCTTTGCTTTTTCCTCCCTTTCCACCCAAGGCAATTTAGCACAAGCTTCTATTAGCTCTACTAATGTTACTGTAGCAAGAAGAGAGGCAATCAATTGCCTACACTGAACATTGGCATTGTTAGTTACCAGATCTTTTAATAAAGCTGGTTTCATATCAGGGATAATATTTGGAGCAGCATTCTTGGGCTGTTGTAAAATTTGAGTGTGTAGTGCAGCTTGTGTTTGTGCTCCCACTGAATGCATTTGTGATATTAAGCTGCCTGTCTCTTTAAGAAACGGCACTTCGCTGCAAACTGTTGTAGCAGTAGCTGCGGTGGCTCTATTGGCAGGATCTGCTGGTACCTGTAAAGGATACAACTCAAAAAAGGAATTATTTTCAGACCGGGGGGTTACCTCACTCCCCAAAACTTTTGATTCCCTTTTAATTACACTTTGAACTCCTCCTCCCCCCACGCTGTTCCAAACAGAGGCTTCTGTTGCTTTCCATTCCGGGATGCAGCCGGTGGGTGTGGCTGTCAGTGATGAGGATTGCAGGAACCTGGATTGGAGGTTGCCGGTGCGGGAGGAGTCCCTGCCAATGTCTCATCTGGAGCACAAGTGCTGTGGGGAGAGGCTGAGGGAGCTGGGGGTGTTCAGCCTGGAGAAGAGGAGGCTCAGAGGTGACCTCAGCACTGTCTGGAACTGCCTGAAGGGAAGTTCTGGCCAGGTGGGGGTTGGTCTCTTCTCCCAGGCACTCAGCAATAGGACAAGGGGGCACGATGGGCTCAAGCTCTGCCAGGGGAAATTGAAGTTGGAGAGCAGGAAAAACTTCTTTGCAGAGAGAGTGCTCAGGCATTGGAATGGGCTGCCCAGAGAGGGGGTGGATTCCCCATCCCTGGAGGTTTTTCAGCTGAGCTTGGCCGTGGCACTGAGTGCCATGATCTGGTAAAGGGACTGGAGTTGGACCCAGGGTTGGACTGGATGATCTCAGAGGTCTTTTCCAACTCAAACCATCCTATGATTCTGTGATTCTATGAAAAGTTTTAATAAAGACAGATCAAACAACATCCACTGCCCCTCCCTTGTCCACCAAGCCAGCCACCATATTGCTGAAGGCTATGAACTTGATCATGCATGACTTTCCCTTCATAAGCTCCTGCTGACTACCCCCCATTACCTCTGTGTTTGTCAAGTCTTCAGAAATGGTTCCCAAGAAGATATTCTCCATCACCTTCCCAGGGACGGAGGTGAGGTTCACCAGATCCCCAGATCTTCTTTCTTGCTTTTCTTCAAGACAGGAGGGGCATTTGGTCTGGACTGGATTGGAGTTGGACCAAGGACTGGACTTGATGATCTCAGAGGTCTTTTCCAACCTAATCCATTCTATGATCTTTCAGCTACACTCAGCTTGAGCAGTCCCTGGCCTTGTGCCTCACTAATTCAAGCCCTGACCCACCAATGTGATCCCGTGGCTTGAGCTGCCACCTGCCTTTTTGCCAGGTCAGCTTATGGTCCAGAGCAGCAGCCTCTGGCTCATCATGCTTGGGATTGTGGGACCTGCCATGGAGTTCCATGCAGTGCCTGCCTTGCCTTCCCTCTGACCTCCCAGCAGCATTTCCTTACAGAGCAGCCCACTCTTGCTGCTCCTTGACAACACCTTTCTACAAAGGCCACCATCAAAATCCGGTGAGAACTGCATCAGCCCTCAAGTTTCTTGGCCAACAGGGGCATCCACCAGATGGTTAGGGAATATATTCAAATAACAAGATATTATTTTCCTGGGCTACCTTCCAACCAGCAACAGTTTAAGAAATTCTTGATCAAGAAGCTGCACCCATGTTTATCTTGCCTGTAGTTTTTCCACTCTGCTTTGGATTCTCTTCTGCTGGTTATTCCCCTGTCTGCCCCTGACACCCAGAGGGAATGATGTCTACAGTGGAAGAGCACAAGGAACAACTTCATGTTGTTTTGACTGTGCCACCTGGTGATGAGAGTGAAATTATTTTAGCTCTTGAGAACATTGTCAATTCTTTCTAGTGCCAGTTTACCACACCATTAGAAAGGCTGGCATTGTCCTGTCTCTCAGCTTTGCTCTTCCAAGACCATTTTATCCTCTTATTCTTTGAGATGAGAGAGGCAGAAACACATGTTGTATTCAAATGTGAGGAGGTATGGTATAATTATCTGTATTGGCAGAATGTTGCATTCCAAGTCATTGATTCTTACTTCATTCTATAGTAACTCTTAGCATTCTGTTTGCTTTTTTTTAGTCTGCTTTTGAACACTGAGCTCTTCCCTAGAGGAAATTTTCCAAGACAACTTTCTAGCAAAAGAATGGTTGATTTTTCCCCCCTTTATTGTGTAGTCATAGAGCTGTTTCTGTTTTTTGTTTTGTTTTGTTTTGTTTTTCAGAATCCCTTCAGCACTTGAATAAATTCTTCTACTTGAAAAACAAGCTCTTCTGTTCTGAGGAAATTCTACAGATAATTTTTTCAGGATATCCACTTGATAGCATGTTGAAATTAGTTCTGTGGCAGAGAAACAGGAAATCATTTTGCAAGGTTTCATGTTAAAGAAATGGGTCATTCAGCCATAAATCAGAGACATGAATTATAGGTAGGATTCATGTAATTTGGAACTTCAGGAGCACAGTGTTTCACTGATAAGGAGGTTTTCTATGTTCCCAACAGAATCCCACTGTTTCCTCTTAAATCCTTCCACTTTTTTCTTTTTTTTTTTATAAGAGGCCCATTTTTTTTGTTTGTTCCCAAGTCAGTTTGATCTGCAAGTTTCTGTATGTCTCCCAAATTCTGGCAAAGTCTTGGACTGTATTTGTAGGAGAAAGTATAAAGGTAATTGTATTACACTCTCCCTTATTCATTTACTCATTAAACAGAAGGGTGACAGGAGACATCACTGAGAAAATCTTTTGCAGAAAAAATTGTCCTGTCATCTCAAATGGAAGGCATTTGTTGGTCCCAAGGCCTGTCTGTTCAAGTTTCCTGTTGTTTCCTCAGTCTGTCTGAACAAATCGGCCTCCAGGAGAGGAGAAGTTATTTGAGGTTACTCCTCTGTACAGAGTCTTGTATATGATACAGTTTGGAGATGTCACTGAAAGAGCCCAACCACATTATGGTTTCTCTTACAGTGGGAAAAATAGAAAGAAAATTTGAGGGGGTAGTTTAATTTTCACCACTAAGTAAAGAACTTGGCAGGAATTGACTCTCCTGAGGTAATTATAAACGTGGTGCCTATTTGGCCTCTTGCTTCTTTTGAAAGGCTAGAAATTAATGCAAAGATAGAAATGTAGTTACACATGATGGGGACTTAATGCAGAAACCTCTAACACATTTTGGCCTCTTTCCAGTTCTGTGTCTAACTCTCAAGTCTCCCATTGCTGTTTCTTACCCTGCATGTAGCAAATGCTGCAAAGGGATTGTGGAAGCTGAAAATATTCATAATTAGGCAAAGTGATGTGCTCTCAGGATGCTCCTCTTCACTATATTCCATCTGCTGGGCTCGAAGATAAGTCCCAATTACTCTTCAAAGCAGTTGGGGGCCAGTTGAGGTCTTTCTTTCTTCGCCAAAGGATGGAAAGAAGAGACTTGAACTTTTTGTGCACGAAGTTGGTCTTATTGCTAAGCACAAAAGGTGGCTCTGCCTCACAGTAAGAGATGTCTTGGTGAACTGGATTTATACATTGCTTTGGAAAAAGGTACCAAGGTGTAAATCTTTCCGGGTTAAAAGAGGCAGGGAAGGGTCAAGGAGGAGACAGGAACACGTGCAAGTGGCATAGGGGTTAATATGTACCAAAAACATTATCAGAGTGTCTTCAAAAGAACAAAAAAAAAACCCAGTTATTCTGGATCTACTAATTTGTCAAAGGAGAATTTAACCTTTTAGGTTTATGCAACAAGTTTGAAGATATTTCTATTTAAACCTCTGTTGTTGAAATAAAACTCAGGTTATGTGTGAACATTGTATATACACTAGGAAGTGAAAAGAAGAGAAAGCTTGGCCATTCAGGGGTGGTTGTAAATGGAAATAAACCCCATGCCTATGGATTAGGTTACAGTCCTAAATTTCATTAGAACCATATATTTGGGAATTGATGTGAGATGCTTTGACACCATCTGCCCTTCAGGGTTTTGTGGCAAGTAATGTGCTGTAGGAAGTTTCCAGAAGATGGCAGAAATTAAAATGTATTAGGACACAAGAGTAACAAATTATGACAGCCCAAGAAGAGGTCAGAACGAGGCAGTGACATTTTAAAGCATATGTTCACATATTTGGAATGTTTCTTGTGAGTAATAAAACTGAGAGAGTTATCCCTACTGGCTGCTAATGATCTTGTGGTGTTTTCCATGAGGACAGAATAATTAAGCTGTGTGCCCTAACTTCAGTAACTCTTCTCTGTCATTATTATTTCCCCATGTGTCTTGCAGTTGTCTGAAGCATTTTTTCTGCTTTGAGTTTCATTCTGTGAAGGGTTTTGATGCCGTGAGAGAACCCAAAAACAGGACTCCGAGCCAAGTTAATGTGGGATAAGATAAAAAGGTAGATTCTTTAATGTCCAGGCTTAGGGCTTTTTAGGAATATATGCTGACATCTCCTGCACACTGGTTTCTATGGCTTTTATAATATGATCCACCCAATCCCCAGTTTGCACATCTTCTGGTCCAGCCCTGGTCCCACCCCCGTTCCACTCCCCAGGAACTGAGTCTGGGGTCAGTGAGACCCTCTGTCTTCATCAGTTCTTCCCTTCCTCTGGTTTCTGGAGTTCTTCCAATGTTCTGAGTCCCAAGGTTGTTTGCTTATATTTATATCTTGTTCTGCAGGCCTTCTGATATTCTTTGGCCCTTTACCTTGAAGACAGTCTAAATAAGACTAAATAACTAAAAGAATTTGAGCTACTGATAAATGGGAGAGGTTAGGATGTATAAACAATGAACTTAGGCTGTTAGAAGTATTAACCCACTAAAAATCTACTTTGTTACAACTACTGTGCTCCTAAAATCTACAAAATGTGAAAATCAAAACTCAAAAATCCTTCCTGCCTCAGCTTTTTGCTGGTAAAATTAACTGTGCATCCTGGGCTTTACTGTGCAGTCCATACTCGACAGCACCTACTCTGTTGTTGCCATTCAGTTAAATCCTATTGAGAGCCTTGGTGCAAATTATGTGACCTTTCCCTGTTGGAAAGGCCCAGGATTCCCAAATCCCAGATTTTTGTGACTGTCCTGGACATTACTTCCAGTCTAGCAGGAATCCTGGCTCACACAAGGCCCATACACTGCAAAAAGATCACAAATTCTGCCAGCATGGAAGACCCTCAGCCAAGTGCCTCTTGGGATTTAAAAGAAAAGAAATAACCTCTTTTCTGGCTTATGAGGAAAATAACTACAGGTCTTAGTAGGTTTAAAAAATCATGTGTAGATTTATTGATGGAAATAAACTACAAGGGCAACAATAAAGGCTTCTATAATTAGCTAAACAGCAAGAGGAAGACTTGGACCCACTGCTGAATGGGACAGGAAAATGGGGGACAAGGAACATGGGACGGTCTGATGTGTTGAACACTTTTTTTGCCTCAGTCTTCACCAGTAAAACTGTCCCTGAGGAGTCTGAGGCCCCTCAGAGCAGAGGTGAAGTCTGTCACATGGAATACTTGCACTCCATGGAGGAGGATGAGGTCAGGGGGCACTTCCAACAAGCTGGACAGATGTGAGTCCATGGGACCTGCTGGGGGCACCCACAAGTGCTGAGGGAAGGGGGTGATACCATGGCAAGGCACTATCCACCACCTGTGAACAGCTGTGGCAACTGGGAGGAGTTCCACAAGACTGGAAGAGACCAAATGCCCCTCCTGTCTTGAAGAAAAGCAAGAAAGAAGATCTGGGGATCTGGTGAACCTCACCTCAGTCCCTGGGAAGGTGATGGAGAATATCTTCTTGGGAACCATTTCTGAAGACTTGACAAACACAGAGGTAATGGGGGGTAGTCAGCAGGGGCTTATGAAGGGAAAGTCATGCATGATCAACTTCATAGCCTTCAGCAATATGGTGGCTGGCTTGGTGGACAAGGGAGGGGCAGTGGATGTTGTTTGATCTGTCTTTACTAAAACTTCTGATACTGTCCCCCATGTCATCCTCCTAGAACAGCTGAAAAAGCGTGTTAGATAAGTGGGTAGTGAGGTTGGTTGAACATTAGTCCAAGGGCTGAGCCCAAATGGTTGTGATCAGTGGCACAAAGTCCAGCTGAAGGCAAGGGACTGGGGTGACCTGATCCATACCCCAGGGGTCAATCCTTAAGGCCAACACTGCCTGACATTGTCCTGAGTGACCTCAATCCTGGGGCAAAGTGCACCCTCAGCAAGTTTGGAGATGATACACAACTGGAGGAGCAGCTGACACACCAGAGTGTGGTGCTGCCACCCAGAGGGACACCAGAAGGCTGGAGAAAGGGGCTGACAGGATCCTCAGCAAGTTCAACAAAGAATGGAAAGTCCTGAACCTGGGGTGACTTAACCCCATGCACCAGTCCAAGCTGGAGGCTGAGCATCTGGAAAGCAGCTGGGCAGAAAAGGCCCTGGGGGTTCTGGTGGATACCAAGCTGAGCAGGAATCAGCAATGTACCCTTTGGGAAAGGCCAGCAGAATCCTGGGCTGCATTAGGAGCAGCATTGCCAGCAAGCCAAGGAGGTGATCCTGCCCTTCTGCTCAACCTTGGTGAGGCCACACCTGGAGTACTGGGTCCATACTGGGCTTCCCAGTACAAGAGAGAGATGGACATACTGGAGAGAGTCCAGTGAAGGGTCACTAATGGAATAAGGGACTGGAACATCTCCCCTGTGAGGAGAGACAGAGAGAGCTGGACTGTTCTTCCTGGAGGAAAGGCTTGCAATAGGTGAGATAGGAAGGTTGGTTTAGAGCAAAATTCCCTTTATCTGCCATTTTCTACATGACATATTCACTAATATTCTTTCTCCTCTTGCATGATAAACTTACTTTCCCTACATAATAGATTTTTCAATTTAACCCTGATAATACCGAATATTTTTGATGATTTTTTTTAACTCTTAGTTTAGAATTCTAGCAATCAGTTTTGTCAGTGGAGCTTCTGGCTTGGTATGTAGTTTTTAGCCCTCTGGCAACTATGTGTTCTTCTCTCTGGGAGGACTGTCAAGACCTTGTAAACCACACTCAGTTTTTCATGGAAATTGGAAGCCTTTTGTCCTGTTCCACTGCAATTCAGGGGCAGCTTATTTGTATAGCACCACTATTTGTAACACATATTGCTTAGAAATAATTCCTCTTTGTAGCTGAGCAAGTTGCAGTATAATTTCACTGCTCTTGTGTAGACCTTTCTCTTGTTTATAACAGTGACTTCTGAGTTACAATCTCTCCAATATAAATAATGCATTAGTTCCTAATTTAAATGTGACCCATCTTCGCAAGGCTGGTGACTCACTGTAAAGATCTTTCAGAGTAGCTCCAAACCTTCAAGCAGATTCTGGTATCTGATTTATCTCTCGTGATCTGCAGCATGTTGTGAAGATTCAGCTTTTATGTGTTTGACAGTGCTGTGGGGACCAAATCTGCTCAGAGTCTCTTGGTATGAAAGGAGCTGTTTCACAAGAGGATCAGACTAACATGGGCTCTGCTGGATTATCCCACTCTCAAATCAGGAGCTTGGCATTGTAGTTCTCTGGTGATTGGCACAGCACATTTTCACTTCTGCAGTTCTGTTGGTGGTGATTCTTACAGTTTGTACAGGATTGAGCTTTAAACCCAGTAATGAAATGAACTGTGTCTTAAAAGAATCATCTAAAAAGGTGGAATGAAAGTCATTGAAGGGGTAAAGAAAAAGAGCTACACTTTTCTTAGAATGTTACCAAATAACATCAGAAGCCATTCTAATTCTCTGCTGTCACTTCACAGGTGTCTTGCAAGGATAGGCAGGGACAAGCAAAGGGAAGCTCCATCCATTGAATCCTGTTGATAGAATCATAGAATGGATTGGGTTGGAAAAGCCCTCTGAGATCATCAAGTCCAAGCCTTGGTCCAACTCCAGTCCCTTTACCAGATCATGGCACTCAGTGCCACGGCCAAGCTCAGCTTAAAAACCTCCAGGGATGGGGAATCCACCCCCTCTCTGGGCAGCCCATTCCAATGCCTGAGCACTCTCTCTGCAAAGAATTTCTTTCTGCTCTCCAACTTCAATTTCCCCTGGCAGAGCTTGAGCCCATCGTGCCCCCTTGTCCTATTGCTGAGTGCCTGGGAGAAGAGACCAAGCCCCCACCTGGCCAGAACTTCCCTTCAGGCAGTTCCAGACAGTGCTGAGGTCACCTCTGAGCCTCCTCTTCTCCAGGGTGAACACCCCCAGCTCCCTCAGCCTCTTCCCACAGCACTTGTGCTCTTAAGAGCTCTAAATGAGACAGTGAATCTGTGTATTCAGCAACACCTTCTGGTTTAAAGGAAAAAAAACTTCCCTCCATCTTTTCCCCCAAACAGCCAAGTGCAAAAGAAAAGGGGAAGAAGATCTCTGAAAGACAAGATAAATTCAGGGTAAACTCTGAGTCTTTAGGGAGATATCTGGGCCCTTCTATTTTTTAGCACAGTATAAATCAAATAACTCCAGATCTTGGACTTGAAGACTTTCAAATTACCTGTATACTGGCCCCACAAACCCTCATGAAGTTTTAGCTCTAATCTATATATGGAATGGAAAGACAAAGAGTGATGTTTCCACATAATGGCATCATTTCTAAGTGCATCTGCTGTTTGGTTGATCAGATGTACATGCAGTTCTTGACCGTGATATTTGTGCATTAACTGTATGCAGCTGGAATTCTGTCAAAAGTTACACAAAATTTCTTCTCACTGAGTAGTCAAACACATTTTTCAGCATTTTTCTTTGAATGTACCAAGTAGAACAATCACAGTGTAATTCACTATTGAAATATTTTTAATTTTCAGTACAAGGTTAAGTAGGACTCTCTGTGCTTTCCAAGTTTTCTGGGCTTGGTGACAATTTCAGCTTGACCCTGTTGCCATTAAACACTAAAGCAAAACTCCCACTTGCCTGAAAGGAAACAGGACCAGACTGGTTGGGGTTTTTTTCTTTTTTTTTTTTTGTTTGGGGGTTTTTTGTTTGTTTTTTTTAATCCATTAATGAAATGGATCGCCTATATGGTTAAGGATAATAAGATAAACCAGTGAATTATCCATTCTGTGTACTGTGTGTTTTATGGAGAACAACAGAGTGGAGAAGAGTCCTCTGCTGACAGACAAATAACCAGCTATCCCCTCAAGGATTAATAAGCTGCAGGGTCCATATTGTGATTTTGATACCCTTATTTATTTATTTATCATTAATCTTAGAATATTATCTTAGTAAAGAGTACCATTAGCTACTTTAATCTTACATTACATTAATCTTGATATTTGAATATATTTTATGGAAATGTCAATGGCATAAATCAACAACATGTTTTTCTTTTCATAGCTAATTCTAGAATATTTCCTTATCAAAACTGTTGGCTAAAATGGAAATTTTCTGCGAGAACCACACCATGTATGTCATATGGTGGCTCTTTGAAATAGTCAAACAATGCAAAAAGTATCTATAATTCATATATATAATTATATATATGTAAATTATAGATATATAATTATATATAATATTATATACAATATTATATATATAATTATATATAATCATATATAATAATATATATTATGTGCAAAGTTATATATAATTATATATAATTATTATTTTTATAGATAGATAGATAGATAATTATATATAATATCATATATAATATTATATATATAAATATATAATCATATAATATATAATATTATGTGTATAATTATATATAATTATATATAAATATATATATATAAATATATAGATAAATTTATATATATATATAAATAAAAATAACAATTCCATCTTCATTTATAACACCACATTCATTGGACATAAGATAAATAGAAGGCCTTGGCAGATATCCATGAACAGTCAACATACCCTGAGTTTAAAAAGAAGACTCCACTCAACTGCTCCAACCCATTTGTCCCTCAGGTAAATATTTGGAAATACACTTTCCATTTGAAACAGAGGGTTGAAATTACATGGCTTGGTAGAGTCCTGTCCGTGTAGCACATTTTAAATTACATTTCAAAGTGAAAAATTATTTTAAACTAAAAAAGACACTCTTCATTCTGCACATGTCAAATGACATATTTCAAAAACTTCAACATGTTTGCCAACGTTTGCTCAAGTTGAGATATTAATCAAATCTGGCCCTTTCCTCTGAAGGGTCTGTTTCGAGAAGTGTCAAAAATTTAATGACAAGCTGTCTGGGAAGCAAAAGCAAAATATTGTGTAGGGATTTTCCCTTCTTTTCCTCTTCTATTTAAAATAAAACCTCTCAAACCATCTCCCAGCCTCCCCCTACTCCCCTGGAATACCAAGTGCAAGAGCTATTTCGGAACCAAGGCTGGCAATATGTTACTATTTCTTTCTGTTCTGACTTTGGCTTTGTGTGCTGGGTTTCTGGAGCAAATTTCTGTAACTGAAATATAAACCCTTGAGAAATCAAAGCTTATAATAAACTGAAATCCTGACAGGCCCTGAACTATGATTCCCAAATTACAGTGCTTGAAAAGCAGAAAAATAAAATCAGGAGCCTCTGAACTACTCAAAATTATAGTCTACCAGTTGTTCTATAGGGCAATCACAAGCCTATTTACGTAGAATAATAGATTCCCATTAGTGAGCTGTTTGTAATTAAAATTAATCAGACCAGGATTTTGCCATTGCATTTTTTTACAGTCAAGTACATATTATGAAAACAGTTTTATCCTCATAGTTATATTTTCCTTAAAAAACAAACCAGTTTTGCTCTAAATACGAATTATTTTCTTGAAAGCATTGCCAGTTTTCAGAAGCTTGAAATTATGATCATTCCTGGACAAACCACCTGTGTGTGTTTATGCATTTAAGTGTGGGGGTGTGAACATGAACACATGTGTGAGTTTATGCATT
>JAJPCS010000340.1:1348215-1372134 GCA_021164005.1 Willisornis vidua nigrigula
TTTAAGTGTGGGGGTGTGAACATGAACACACGTGTGTGTTTATGCATTTAAGTGTGGGGGTGTGAACATGAACACATGTGTGAGTTTATGCATTTAAGTGTGGGGGTGTGAACATGAACACACGTGTGTGTTTATGCATGTTAAGTGTGGGGGTGTGAACATGAACACATGTGTGTGTTTGTGCATATTAAGTGTGGGGGTGTGAACATGAACACACGTGTGTGTTTATGCATGTTAAGTGTGGGGGTGTGAACATGAGCACACGTGTGTGTTTATGCATGTTAAGTGTGGGGGTGTGAACATGAACACACGTGTGTGTTTGTGCATATTAAGTGTGGGGGTGTGAACATGAGCACACGTGTGTGTGCATTTAAGTGTGGAGGTGTGAACATGAACACACGTGTGTGTTTATGTATATTAAACGTGGGGGTGTGAACATGAACACACGTGTGTGTTTATGTATATTAAACGTGGGGGTGTGAACATGAACACACGTGTGTGTTTGTGCATATTAAGTGTGGGGGTGTGAACATGAACACACGTGTGTGTTTGTGCATGTTAAATGTGGGGGTGTGAACATGAGCACACGTGTGTGTTTATGCATGTTAAGTGTGGGGGTGTGAACACGAACACACGTGTTTATGTGTGCTCAGACCTATTTATTATTTCAACACTTGTCCTCCTGGCATCAAAGCAGTTCCTTGCACACGCTCAAGGTAATAAATGAATTGTTTATTGCTTACAGTACATATCTGTTTCCAGCAAATTGAAAATGAAATGAATAGCAGGTAGTGAGAGGAGCATTGTATTGGTTATTTATCACAGAGCTGAGAGTGCATTGCCACAAATTCACTGCCACATCTCTGCTTTTGATGGCTTTAGACCACAACACCCATTATATTGCGATTTATAAAAAAGGCTTTAGGGCTTCTGTAAAAGAAGAAAACACTGAGGTGCACTAAGAACTCAGTAAAGGACAGGGTAATAAGTCAGTTGAACCCATATGGTTCATGTTTTTATCCCTGATATCACCACTGAGCATATTGCTGTTTGTGGTAGATGTCTGAATTGTCATAGCAGAGGAGAAAAAGCAGATTGTGTAGACTTTAGCATATGCTCCATGATAATCTGGAGGAGAAAATTGCAGTGTCAGAATATAACTAAATCCTGCGTCACTGTTTATTGTCATTGTTGCTCCTGATGGCTGCAAACATAGAATCATAGACTCAGTTGGGTTGGAAAAGACCTCCAAGATCATCAAGTCCACCCCTTGGTCCAACCCCACTGTGATCACCAGATCATGGCACTCAGTGCCACGGCCAATCTCACCTTATAAACCTCCAGGGATGGAGAGTTCACCATCATAGAATCACAGAATGCACAATGGATTGGGTTGGAAAAGACCTCCAAGACCATCAAGTCCAACCCTTGGTCCAACTCCAGTCCATCAATGATGATGAGGAGGAGGAAATTCCATTGTGATGATGTCCTGTCCAAATATCAATTGAAATCCTTTTGTTGATCCAAAAATCCTGCAAAGTAAAAACAGGAGAGGCAGGAGTAGAGAAAAGAGGGGAAAGGGTTATGACTGAATATGCACATTATGTTGCCTTTAATGAGTGAACACACCGTGGCTCTGTGGGTCAACTCAGGGAGGGTGTTCCATGGGAAGTAAATGATGTGTGAGTGCAGCCTGCACCTGATTCACTCATGATTGATCCAAGTCCAATTTAAATTAATGACTCAGAGAATCTAGTCTATATGTCCTTGCCAATACTGAGCAAACTAGGAGTTGTCAGGGAAGTACAGAAAGAAAAGCTTGCTGACCTCAGGTGTTTTCCTGTGGCACAGTGGGATAACTAGAAGTCTTGGTAGGTTTATTTTTTGCTTTGCCAGAAATAAGGAAAATCTGCATTTCTCTTGGAGGCAGGAGAAATTAGTGTCCTTGACTTAAGTCATAATGAACCTGGCACTGGTACCACTAATGTCTCAGAAACATTACCTTCCATTTCACATGTGCTTTATTGCATGGACTGTGTGTTCAGCTTTACTGTGTTTTGCTTTGCAAGGGGAAAACATTCACTGCTTAGGCAGAAATGTCTCCTATAAGTGGCTACGGAACAGACTCTTCTGGTCTTACACTTACTGGAACTTTCCACTGGAATGAACCATTTATAATCTGAACTTTAATGCAAGATTCACAGCTTCTGCCAAGATTTTAGGACTTAACTTTATCTTCCAATCTGTATTTGTGAGACAGCTGGTCTTCTAGGGAACCTTCCAGTTGTGTCTCACAGTGAAGAAGGTGCCCAGATTCCTGACAGTAATGATAGAAAATAAATTTAAAAAAAAAAAAAGTATTTCAGGTGAATCAAAAGTCATTCATACCATTGCTGTGAGATATTTTATTTTTTTTTAGTGCCATAACAGCAGCTGGGACATTGACTTTCAGGATGTTCAACTCAAAACCTACTAGTTGTGAAATACAGCTCCATCTCCTCGTGTCACAGCCAGTGCTGAGCCAAGAACCATTCTTGTATCAGTAGATGTTGGTGGCATCTCACAGCACCATGGCCATCAAGGGGCTCTCCATTCGCCAAGCAAGACACATTTAATGGTGTGGTACTTTTAGCTAGGCCTCAAATTAGCAGGCTCAGACCAGGAGAGACAGGTATCACCTGACTAAGCAACCAAAGAAATATTTCATACCAGATGACACAAACCTGAGATATGAATACAGGAGTGGGAGGTGTTCTCTCAGTTCCATCATGGCCAAAGTAGAGGCAGGACACGCAGCTGCTGCCCTGCTGTCTGGGCCCTGCTGCTGCTGCTACTTACATTTTGTTTGAGTTCAGGGAAGTAGAAACATTTTGTTATCATACTTTCTGTTTCTTGCTGGGTGTCTTTTGGGGTGTTTGTGGATCTAGAGTGATGGAATCTGTTTTGGGTGGGAGGTAGAAAATTGTTACATCTAACTTGTGTAAGTGTGTGTTATATTGTAGTTTCTTTTAATTTTCTTTTTTTCTGTATATATACATAGTTAGTTTAAGTTTAAATGAGTTTCTAGGGGTTTTTTTTCCCTTCTCCCCTTTCTCAGCTGGAGGGAGGGAGGCTGACTCTGTATTGGGCAGTTGGCTCAATCCAAGACAGAGAAATGGTGGAGAATGCATGACCAAAGACATTGGCAAGTGTCCCTGGAGCTTGGCGGGTTCCTGGAGATTGTTTTGTAAACTATCAAGAGTTTGTCTCATTGGTGCATGTAGAATATAAACAATATTTTCTTACTGCTGGGTGCTTGTTTTACCACTTTTACTGTCTGGTTGCTGGGTTTGGGTATGATGCATCAACACTTGTCTCACCTCTTTGAAGGTCAGTGTGAGACACCTGTTGTCCCTGACTAAGACACAGGAGATCAAAAATGCAGAAGATCTGCTATGGGGTGTGCACAAGGAGTGGAGAAGTGTCGCAGCCAAGGACTATCACAACCCATGCCCAGTTTTGATTGAGAGGAATCTTTTAATAGCAGGAATCTTTTAATACAAAATCATCCATCAGTTTTATAATCATCTTTATTACCAAGTAATTCTTTACATTATGGGTAGAAACAAAGGTTTCAAACTATCAGTTTATTTATAAAATTTGGGAATAAACCCATTGAAAAACAATCTGCATAAAATCTGTAGTTGCCTGGTGGTTCAATGTATGATCACTTGTGTTTATTAGGGGGGAATATTGTAGTCACTGTTCCGTGTTTTGGGGGTTGTTCATTATTTCATGTGCTGTGATAACTCTGATCTTCCAAAGAACCAGAGCAACTTTCTCCAAAAATCTAGCATGGATTATAAAGCTGACATCATAAAATCTCAGGAGCTGTATTTGATTAAAATTATTTAAAAATAAATAAATAATAAAGAATTAACAGGACACCAAAGAATAAATGTTATGGTTTGTTCCCAAGCCCAGCCAGTATATTCTACTTTACCTTTCTGAAGTAGCAAAAGAGAGGTGAGTAAATGAATATAAAATTAGTGCAGTCAGAGATTGAACAGGGCAATGCTTGGGAAGGTTTAAAGATTTCTTCAGAAATCTGGTGACTAAAAACCCTGAGATTCTTCTGGAGATTCTCAGGACTTAAAACATATTCTCAGAAGTCTGAACTGTGTCCTGTGGGCACAGGTGGGTTAGTAGTGACCAACTGCCACTTTTTCGGTGTGTTTGTTCAAGTAACAAGCTCAAACACACCAGTCCAAAAAACCCCCAATAAAATTATTACACAGGGTAGCTCTGGAAAGCCTTTACATGGTTAATAACTGGACAAAGGTCTTCACTAGGTCATGGGAAAAGTTAAGCAAAACCCATTGGAGACAGAAAATATTTAGTAGCTGGCCTTTCATAACAGTTTATTCTTCCTTTTGTTCCAACTCATTTAACTGGCTTAAGATGGCTGCAAATATTCTTGTTTACACTAGTTAAAGACTGTGATTTCTGACTAAAACATTGTAGAACAGAGATGATCATCCTTATCTGGCCTAATTAGTTCATTTATGGATTTCTGGGTTTATCATCTACCCCTGTAACATTATCATGGTGCCCTCCAGTTTGAAGCTTTAGAGCTCTGAAAATTAAAAGCAGTAGAAAAGAAAGGAAAAATTAGTTGTATAAAAAACTAAAACCTGAAGAGATCCAAGAGGATCACTAATCCAACTGTGATAACTGTGGTATTTTTCTCTATTCTTTAGTCCTTCATTAATCAGCCTAATGCAAACAGCTTAGTAAGGCACCTTGTTGGTCTGAAGATAACACCAAACCCACTTTGGCAGCCTTTCCTGGGAATATGCCAGAAAGGAGCTTTGCTTCACCAAATGTCACTGCATATTTTAATATTGATTTGCTCTTTATAAATCAGCCTTTAAAAGTGCCAAGCCTTTTGTTGGGATCTCCTGACAGAACAGGGCTGATAATGTCCACCAAAGAAACGTGGCCTTGGGTTACCCTGAAGTGCTAAAGAAAGGGCAGGTCCTCCTGGGTTCAGGATTGTGGGTTACACACACCTGTGCACAAGGAGGCTGGAAGGCAGCAGCAAATCAGACTAGCTGGGGAATTACTGGGAATCTAAATTAATTTTACAGCCCCTTCCATCTGCCCTTTGTTTTGCTTTGTATATGAGATCCAAACCCTGGAGCTGAAGATCTCAAAGTCACTTCAAACACTTGTTATGCTGGAAGAAACGAGACAGAATCTTAAAGGTAGATCAGCTGGTTTTGAGTTCGTTTGGGATGCTCTGAAAATCAGGTTCTCTTTGTGGAATGACTGATTTTAACCTGGTGCAGGACTCTGCAACAGCTCTTTGTCCTGATTGTTCAGTGCTACTTTCACCAGGATGAGCAAAATGAATTCTGTTGCATTAAAGCAATCATTGCAAACACATAAAGAATATTTTTGTGTTTTTCTTACTAGCTTACAGAATGAGTTTTAAATTCAGCTTAAGAGCTGCAAGCATTATTTGTTGCTCTTATAAATTATTTTCCTTGCATGTTAGTTTAGAGCCCTGAGATTCCGTGGCCTTCTTGAGCAGTCAGGTAACCTCGTACAGGAAAAAAATCTAAATTTTTATAATGTTTTACCAGACAATATAAAGTGTGTGGGTGTGACTGGAGGGGGATGGTGACAGAACAGCAAACTCAACAAAGGCTGCAGTGTGCATTTTGAAGAATCTTTGCAAAAAGTGGGTTTTAAGGGTTTTAAGGATATATTTGGAGGTGATGAAAAGGGCAATTAGGGGAAAAATTCCTTAAAACCATTCAAAACAAACTGCTGGTGGTTAGTTCTGAGGCAGAGAACTGGACAAAAAAAAGCAGAACAGAAGCAATTTGGGAGAGAAATGAGAGGTGAGGTGTGAGCAGGAGCAAGATTAGATAGGGATTTGATGATGAGAAGGAAAAGATTGAATTTCATGTTAAGCATAATTCAGCCCAGGTTATTTTCCTTTGCAAAAAGTCTCTTGTTCTGCTCCACAGAAATTCTCAGCCTGTCATTATCGGTGTAGCATCTGAGTTCTTTCTGTACAATTGCAGGTGATAATGTCAAATATCTGTGCGTGGTGTGTGGAGTTCATTCCTTCCTTCTGGCCTCTCAGGTGGAGGAGAAATTGCACAGGGGAGTGTTTTGGTTTGTTGATTTCTTGACTTGATTGTTCCAAATTTATATGTAAGAAGAGTAGATTCAGGTTGGATCCACACACAAACTGTATTTTGCACTTGTGCCAGAGATGGGAAGTGTGAGAGGGGAGCAGGAGAGGAGAAGGCAGGGAAATGAGGGAAAGGGCAAAATAGTGAATTTTTGATGGCTCTTCCACACTGAGGGACTTTATTCAACAATCTATTTGTGACCAACTGGGCATTTGACTCCCTGTACAAAGTAACTTTTTATCTTCCTGATCAAATTATCTCTAAACCTGAGAATTGGAGTTGAATATTAAATCTTTTGGGTGCAATAGGTCTGGGGAAACTCATTAATATATTAAATATCCATGCCCTGAGGGTTACAGACTTCTAAAAATAGTGAGGTGGTGACAAAATCCTGTTGATTTACAGAGGCACAGCCACAACGCTAAGAAAAAATAATTGCATAATGAGAAATAAGAGATGGAAAGGAATACTTTTTGTTTGTTATGGAATATGAAAATATCTGGGTTAGAAAGGCCTCAGAGGCTTCCAGGTGCCTTCAGGTGGGAACAAACCTGAAGTGCCATGATCTGGTAAAGGGACTGCAGTTGGACCAAGGGGTGGACTTGATGATCTCGGAGGGCTTTTCCAACCCAATCCATTCTGTGATTCTATGAAGCCATTCCTGATGAATGTCAGTCTGAGTTGTTCTGGAAATACCTTTTAGCAACAATGAACCTCATTGCACCTTTGCCCTCTCCCTGTGCATGTTTCTGACCTTCCTGTGTCCAACAACTTGCTGTGCAATTGAAAATGAGCCATTGCTCATTTCTGCTGAGTGAGGTGTGATTTCTTCATGGGTCTTTCATGTTACTCTCCTGCTTATAGTGACATTATGAGATCCCTTTCCTTTTTCTTCTTTTTGTTATTTTCTTCCTTCTTCTTGGCAATAAAGGTCCCCTTAGACTGGCTATGCCACACATGGAACAAACACAGAACTATAAAAAAAGGACCCTCCCAAAACCCAACAACAACACCCCCCCAAACAAATAAAAAAGGCCATGGTTTTGCATTATTGGGTGACAAAGTTAACTTGAGGTAATTTAACAAATAGAACAGAGATCTCCAGATCACCAGGCAATTAATCTGCCTTTATACTCCCAGTAGGCTTTGGAAGAAAATAAGGGAAGAGTTTTCTTTCTGGAATAAATGCAAGGTAGAGTAGAATGCAGCAGATGTTTATCAGAGCTCATTGTCCAGGATTAACCTGATCTCCTGCTCTGATAAAGTACATATTTTTTATCTCAGACAGGAGGAATGTAACAGACCTACTTCGTCAGATGTCAATAAAATATTCGGTATATTGTAGTGATGGGAATTATTAGTTAAACCAGGAAAGATTAGCCAAGAGAAGAATTGCAAAGTGAGTTGTGAACTGTGAAATGGAGTTACCTCTCAGTTTATCCTGATGGGCTAATAACAGCTGAGACACGAGAGCTGTTTAGGGGTAAGTGCCAGAGATTGACCTGTTTAATGCTCCAACCTTGGCTCAAAATTAGGAATATCAGAGAATCATAGAATCAGTTGGGTTGGAAGAGACCTTGCAGATCATCAAGTCCAAGCCTTGGTCCAACTCCAGTCCCTTTACCAGATCATGGCACTCAGTGCCACGGCCAAGCTCAGCTGAAAAACCTCCAGGAATGGGGAATCCACCCCCTCTTTGGGCAGCCCATTCCAATGCCTGAGCACTCTCTCTGCAAAGAAGTTTTTTCTGATCTCCAACTTCAATTTCCCCTGGCAGAGCTTGAGCCCATCGTGCCCCCTTGTCCTATTGCTGAGTGCCTGGGAGAAGAGACCAACCCCCACCTGGCCACAACTTCCCTTCAGGCAGTTCCAGACAGTGCTGAGGTCACCTCTGAGCCTCCTCTTCTCCAGGCTGAACACCCCCAGCTCCCTCAGCCTCTCCCCACAGCACTTGTGCTCCAGTCCCTTCTCCAGCCTCGTTGCTCTTCTCTGGCCCCGCTCCAGCCCCTCAATCTCTTTCCTCAACTGAGGGGCCCAGAACTGAACACAACACTCAAGGTGTGGCCTCCCCAAGGCAGAGTCCAGGGGAAGGGTCACTGCCCTGGGCCTGCTGGCCACGCTAGTTTGGATCCAGGCCAGGATCCCATTGGCCTTCTTGGCCACCTGGGCACACTCTTGGCTCCTGTTGAGCTTCCTGTCCCTCAGTCCCCCCAGGTCCCTTCCTGCCTGGCTGCTCTCCAGCCACTCTGTGCCCAGCCTGGAGCGCTGCAGGGGTTGGGGTGGCCAAAGGGCAGGACCTGCACTTGGCCTTGTTGAACTCCATCCCATTGCAATCAGCCCATCTCTCAAGTCTCTCCAGGTCCCTCTGCAGAGCCCTCCTGCCTTCCAGCAGGTCGACACTCCCTCCCAACTTGGTGTCATCAGCAAATTTGCTGATGATGGACTCAATCCCCTCATCTAAACCATCAAGAAAGATGTTAAACAGGACTGGACCCAACACTGACCCCTGGGGACACCACTGGTGACCAGCTGGACACAGCCCCGTTCACCAGCACTCTCTGGGCCCGACCCTCCAGCGTCTCCTGACCCAGCAGAGGGGACACCTGTCCAAGCCATGGGCTGCAGCTTTTCCAGCAGCATGCTGTGGGAGACATTTCTTGTAGAAATGTGCTTATGATACAGACTCAGCCTAGAAACATAAAAGCAGAAAGATTTGGATGATACAATGGAAGTTCTAGTGCAGAATGATGCAGGATTTTTGTATAAAGATGGAGGTCATTGGTTGAAAAGGATGAAAAGAAGAAGGATGGGAATGCACTGAAGGTGCTTAATGCATTGTGCAATCTCAGGGTGACTTTGAGCCCCTATTCTTTGGCAGTCAGCAAAATGCTATATATTAAGAAAATAATTCCAGTAGAAAAATACAAAAATGTTGTTCAACTCTGAAACCACAAAACATTGATAAGACCTCTAGAATACTCAGGAGAATCCAAGTGCCAGTGGGAGCAGTACCAGGAGGAAGAGCTATAGAAAATGTCTTTTCCAACAGGAGATTTGTTCTCACAAAAATACAGACTAAGAAAAGTTATGATTGCTCTCTGCAACGTGTTCAGATGAAATCCCAAAGGAAAACAAGAGTTGTTTTATGCAGAAGTCAATCTAATAAAAAAAAATACAAAGAAAACAACATTGTAAACTATGCAGAAATTTTGGAGTGGAAATGAAAACTGTATCACACTGGAAGGGATGAAGTGGGAGGAGCCACTTTGAAGGCTTGTTTTGCTTTGCTTTTTTATATACTGCAGCCTCATTCATAAAGGAAACTGAAGAATTTAGCTAGATAGAAACACAGTCTTTTAATACAAATGAACTGCAAATCTTTGGTTTGGAGCTCATGCATTTTGAGTCTATACCAAATGATAAGGTAGATAAACTATATGATTGCATCTGCTTAAATATACACATTTCTTAGCAGGATGTATATGGATATTTGTAGATTACTCTCATTCTCTGGAAAGAAAAAGATTTGAAAAATACTGGAGTTTGCAGTGATAAATCCTATTCCTCACGATAGATGTACTAAATTCCAACAGGATTCTTTTGGAATTGCTGCATTCTGGCTACCTCATATTTCCTGTAAACTTTATTATGGTGGGCAAGGTTTCTCCAAAAGGTGGACAGAGGGGCACCAGACTAATGTTACAGAAGTTTTCTAATGGATTTATTAAAAAATAAATCTTGTCATTCTATTTTTTAAAATAAACTAACAGAAAAGTGAGGGTGGAGGAAGAACTTGGGAAATGATCCTATAGGCTGATATAAACTCCGGAATACACTAAGATATTGTTTACTCCCTTTTTCTAACTACATTATCTTTAGAACAGGAATAATCATGTGAGTAAAGAAGGAATTTTGCAGTTGCAGACTATGCAAATCCTCCCATCACAGTGGAACTGTAAAATCAGCATCCAGGAGTTGGCTGAATATCTCTGTGTTATGACTTACTACGCTCCATTAAATGGCACAGATAAATATCTGGGGTTTATCTTTCTGAAGAATAAGTCATTTACCTCAATTATACAGTCAGTAATGCAGGATCTTTACTAGTTATGCTGCAATAAAACAAGCTACACTGCTCTAAAATATGAAATTTGCTGCTACCATTACCTGTGAGGCTTCCTATAAATAGCTGGGGAAATGCATATAGAAAAATGTTTGACTTGGTCATTGAAAAATTACTTTTCAAGTCATGTACTTTCAAATGTAATAGAAGTGGAAAGTACGTAAAAGGAAGTTATTCTCAAAGGCTGGAGAAAGTAAAGAAACCCCACATTTGGATTTAGAAATTTTGTAATTCTTTATAACTTTAAATAAAAGTTACTTTCATGAGATTGTTTCTGAGAAGTCAGTGCTCTTTGCTTCCCTGCTCTTGTACCCACCAGCCAGGATTCATGGAAATTGTTAATTGTTTGGATGTTTAGAAATGTGCTGCTCTATGCCCTTGTTTTTCTCCTGCAGTGTTGAGAACACAAGTGAATACAGCAATCAGCTCCACCTGTTCATTCAGCCTGCCACACTTACAGAACTAAAGGAATTCATTTAACCCGGTTAAAAACATCATTTATGGAACTGTGCTAATTGCCCCAGGTTGTTTCAGTGTATTTTACCATCAAAAGAAAATTTTTAAATGCTTTGTTTCTTGTTTGAGAAGAGCACTTCTTTAAAAACCACTTTTAACCAAGCCAGTATTTTCTGATCCTTTCAGAAAAGAATGAGTAGCCTTGAATAATAAAGGCTGATGTAAGACATCTCTATATATGAAGAACTTTAGATTTACCTTAGAGATAAGCACACTTAGTTTTTAATGCATTTCTAAAAATATTTTGTTTGGCCAATAGAGGGTGTCCTAGTTTGGATTTTTTTTTTTTAATGTCATAATGAAAAAATGTAGATTGGCCAAATGAAAATGAAAAAAACTCCTTTAGTTCTTGATAAAAAAGCAAAGCCAGTACTGAGCCTGATTGCAATAAATTTAATGAGGAAAAAATGTCTTTGAAATGGTATTTCAAAGCTCTTTCAAAGAGAAGAAATTTAATCATTTCAGAGGTGCCAGTGGATGGTAATTCCCATTTTTGACTGTAGAAAAAGACCTGGCCAAACTCAAACCTTTGAAATCACATTAGAACAGCATTTCAACCAATAAATGCATGTTCTGCTATAACTTTGGTTTATCCTTTTGCACTCCTTCCACTCTGCAGTAACAGCACAGCTGGAGAGGAAAAGCAGGTGTACAGGAGAAAGGTGAACAGTCAGCTGAGTCCCCTGATTTCTGATGGCTGAATCTATTCCTCCTTTATTGTGGGGTTTTGCTGTTCATCAAGGGCCACAGCAAAGCCCTGAGGAATCATCTTTTATGCAGTTGTGTGCTCAGATATAAATTCAGTTGATCTGCCTCAAATAACAAGGATTAATTACTAGACAGGGACATGATGCACTGCTTGTGCAGCTTAAAACTGGACTTTGTGTAAATCTTGATGCTCATTTAGTGTTTTTTTCTGTCTTTGCATCTTGCCCTGCCAGGTGCGTGCCCAATCACTGCGAACACGACGGAAAATGCACCCAGACGTGGGACAGCTTCAAGTGCACTTGTGATGGAACTGGATACAGTGGGGCCACCTGTCACAACTGTAAGCATCCTGCAGCTCCAGTTTCAGTGGAGGGGGGAGGCACTTCTGTGTTTGTGCAGGTTAAAAGGTGAACCAGCAGGAGAAACGAACTCAACACCAAAGAGATTATAAGTCAGAGTTACAATTTAATAACATTATTACAATAAATGCAGTGGCACAAAGAGAAATTGGGTTTAACCCACAAACCCAGCAGTGTAACCCACCCCCTGGGGCACAAACACAGGGGGGTTTGGTGGCCCCTGTGCTGAGCCCCACGTGGTTCCCCCGAGTCCAAAGGAAAAGGAAGGGACAAACCTGTTGGTGCAGATGATGGCACAGTCTGGTCCAGAGTGGTGGGCTCCTCCTGTCCAGGGTCTGCTCCTCCTCTGGATCCAACCAGTGGTCCCAGAGGTCCCCAAATCCCAAGATTGTCTCCCCTCAGGCCCAGGTGGGAGCCCCCAGTCCCTCCCCCAGGGCAGGGAGTTCCACACTGGGGGATCTGACTCTGGCAGTCAGGGGGGAGTTTGGACTCGTTGCTGGCCCCTGAGCAGAGCTGAGCCCTCAGGTGGGTGTGGAGGTGCCAAGGACTCCCTGGAGGGGAGTTCTCCCAGCTCCTCTGCCAGGCTTCTTTCCCAGCCAGCTCCCAGCCTGAGGGCTCAGTTGTGCCCTGGGCAGCTGCTGCCAATGGGCCATTGGGAACAGTTGGTGGGCAATGAATGGAGGGTGGAGAATGCACAGCTTTGGTCACACCCACACAGGGATAAACTGGTCCCACCTGCTGAACTGGGACAGTCTTTTAGTTGACATAAAATTCAAAGTCATCTTTTCTGGTTGTAAGAGATCCTCAAGGTGGTTTTGGAAGGAAGTGCTGGTTTAATCACACTCCACTTCCTCTACCCAAGGCCGTGTGTGCATCTCACTGTGCTGCCCCATGGAGGGTTCAAAGCAGCCCAGTCCTGGCTGGGTGTTCTGAGCACACACACCCCCTCTCAGCATCTGCACACCACGTAGAGTTTCAGATGGACACAGTGAATCTGCCCTGAGCTGCTGCTGCTTCAGGTTGCTAATCCCAGAGTGTTTATACACTGTTATCTGCACTTGAACACTGTCCTGCTCCAGAGAATCCTGACAACTACTGTATTGTCCATACACATGTTCTGACAAGAGAGTAACTTTCAGCTCAATCTTCTTTTATAAGGAAGAAGAATTTTGAAGTATAGGTAAAAAGAAAAATTACATCCATAAAGCAAAACTGTAACAAAGACAAAGCTTACACATCTAAGTCTGAAACTTTGCCTGAATTAAAAAGTAAATGTTCTCAAACAATGTGTCTTCACTGCCCTGGAGAGTGTCTGGAATCCCAGGCACTTCATCCATTCCACAGCTAAAGGCAGGACAATACACTCCAAATCCCTCTTTGATACTGCAGACCAGCAATGCCCTTTACTTGCCTCAATGCTTTGTTTTATCCATAAAAAAGAGGTGACAATTCTATTCAGTGAAATGTCACACTCCTCAGATTATTATTTCTTTTCTTTGTAATAAATGTGATGTCAGAAAAGTGATGCCATCCACTTGTCATTGCTACTTCCCTTTGGAACTCAAGAATTATACATTAATAGTTATATAAAATACATCCCCTCTTACATTTATATAATGTTTAACTGTAGAACAGGGTTTTGGTGCAATCCAGACAACTGAGAATGGTCAGTTTTCTCACTTGTTTGTGAGGTTTATGTTAAAAATGAAATGATTCTGCAATTATCATTGTAAAACTGTACTCAGCTGTAGTTAAAGTAGATTAAAAATTATATAAATTTGTATCTTTTAAATCCTGGCTTCAATTTCACCTTTGCACCTGGTCAAAGCATTTTTACTCTCTTCCCAATAGTAGGGGATTGCAAAAGAAAGAAAAGATGAAAGTAAGGACTGGATATGTTTTCTCAATCTTCCAGGCACTTCAGAATACATTTGCAGATGAAAATCCCACCTTTTAGTGTCTGAGAGAAGGAACAGAAGATACATAAAACTGACTCAGCATCATTGTTGTGTACCTGTTATTTAATAGTGTATGTCTGTGTGGTGGATATAACAGCATTTCTCAAAGGGGCTGGAGTCAAGACTATGTTAGTGGGGATTGTAACTCCATTGCTGATGATTTTAATGAGTGAATTTTGCTGAATTTAAAGGAACAAGTTAATTCATGTGTTACTGAAGGATTTTTTTTTTTCAGTGAGTTGATTTTTTGCTTTGGTCAGGTAATTCAACACTTCCCTGAGCTTTTGACCTGAAACAAGGCAAAGCTTTGCAGCCTTGACTGAATTTCAGGTTGTGGTTTTAGGGTCCTTTGAAGTAGAAATTCAAACATGAACTCAACACATGAACTCCTTGAAGAGAAAAATGTTTGCATGAAAAACCTTAGGAATCAAAATTACCTTGTTTCACACAGGTCAGGCCATAATATATCATAATATATTTCTAGTATGAGAGTGAAAACAACAGTTATAGAGAGATAGAGGAATTTGCAGCTTAGAATTGGTAGGAACTGTAAACCAAAATTAAACAGCTAGAGAAGGAAAAAAATCTAAATAAATGAATCTGAAATAAATTCTTATTATTTCTCCAATTGTATAAATCAATTACACTTGTTTGCTGTTTTAAGATTATGAAATAGTTTGCTTTTAAGAATATGCTTTTTGGACCCAAAATGCTTGCAAGTGGTGCCTCTCCTGGCACCGTAAATTCTCAGGGAATCTACAGGATTCCTTTCAGCAAACAGATATTCACGTCCAAGGAAATGCAGTGGCCTGGTAAATATCACACTAGAGCATTGATTTTGTCATTAGACAACATTAAAAGTAATGATTTACAGTGATAAAACATTTACAAAATTATTTAAAAAACAATGATTAGAGTTATAGTTAACAGCAAGTATCATCCTTACTGTTTTATTGTTTCAGGTATATTTTGAGCCCTGACTAAGTAACATTTGCAGCCTACCAAAGGCTGGCCTGCCCATGCAGAGTTCTTAGAGCAATGCTTTTCTAAAGTCTGGTGGTAAATGGTTCCTGAAACCTTTGAGAACAGGACCTCATTTTCTTTATTCCTTCTCTTTTCCATCATGCTCTTCAGGTAACACCATTCTGCTGCACTTTGGATGAGTCATACATTTAGTTTTAGGCTCTGGTGTTTTTCTGGTGTTGTCTCAGATTTTTAATATATAGGTCTGTGCAGGCTTTCTCTGGAATATCAAAGGACTTGCAGAGTTCCCCAGGACTGTCATGCACCTTCCACCCCCTGCAGAAACTTTGTTAGATTAAGGAAAAGGACAACAGCACCTTGTTTGATCATATTTGCCTTCCGCTAATGATTTCCAGTGGGAAAAATATTCAATTTGCACTTCAAAGATTAGTCTTAATTATCATAAAATCATTGAATGGCTTGAGTTGGAAGGTACATTAGAGGTCTTCTAGTTCCAAACCCCCTGCCGTGGGTAGAGGCACCTCCCACCAGCCCAGGTAGCTCAGAGCCCCAACCAGGCTGTCCTTTGACACTCCCAGGGCTGGGGCAGCCACAGCTTCTCTGCCCAACCTGTGCCAGGGCCTGCCCACCCTCACAGGGAAGAGTTTCCTCTAACATCCAATCCAAGCTGCCATCTTTGAGTTTGAAGCCAGTCCCCCTTGTCTTAGTGCTGCACACCCTCCAAAAAGTCCCTCTCCAGATCCCTTTGGGGCCCCTCCACCTACTGAAAGGTGCTCTACAGTCTCTGAGGAGTCTTCTCTTATGAGCCACAAGTTCTATTCATCTTTAATTTCACCTTGAAGCCAACACTGTACTTTGGTGTACATATTCCTTCAGGAATATGGGACAGGCAAAAATTCACCTATAAATTTTCAGGCTGACACCCAGGTCACAATCTGAGTGTTCTGTAAACCAGCAGGAGAAATACAACCTTACATACTGTGGTCATTAGGACAGGCACTAATTAACACCAGAATATACAGCAAATTCAACTCTGCTGTGGAAGAACATAAGCACTTTTTTTTACATGTTTTTTAGATTGGTAATTTGCTGTGTTTTTCAAAATGAAAATTTGAAACAATGTACTGATTCTTACTTTCCACAAAAGGGAACTTGACCTCTGAATTCTCTCTCTGTCTCCTCATGGCTTTGGGATAAATGTGACCCTATATTTTGAAATCTGATTCAAAGTTAATGAGGAATAAACCCCTAATTTTCTCTTGAAATGATAAGTACGTTGTCACTGGAAATCTAATGGGCATTGATATTTTTTCCAGGAATATTGACTATCTCCCTATAATGAAATATTGTCTTAATAATGAGTTTAATACTATCTAGAAACACACTGTGGGTAAGAAACATTTGTATCACACACACTGTAGAAGCTGTGATAATTCTCATTGCTCATTATTGCCAAAATCAATGGACAGCAACACAGATTTAATCTTCATGGGCTGTGATCTTCAGCAAGACCTCCATCAGTTGGTTGGTAATATCTGATTTTCCTGTATTTCTATAAATGAAGAAGCACCCAGAATAGTGGCCCTTCTCTGTTTAGCGTGTAGGTAGGAAAGAATGGCATGGAAGTGTTTACTGTCAGTGATTTGGGAAGTAGTTCCTTAGTGAAAAAGGGAAAAAAAAAAGTAACTGTAATTTTCTAGTCATCCCAAAGAAGCCCAGTATGTCACTGGAGACAGGAGGATCTCTGAGAAAAACCATCCTATCTTTGTGTCACAAACCCATTTGTTAGAAAAAGCAAAGGCCTTGGAGCACAATAACATATTATTTGATCAGGAAAACATGATAAATGTTTCTGTGCTCAGAAACTGTGTTATGTAAGACTTTATTGTGAAAAAATGTTCTGTTCCGAAGATGGGAAAAATGCTTTTTGATATACCTGAAGTGGAGGTCACAGCCCAGTCAGAAAGGTGCTGTATTTTGAGAAGGTTTGGCACAAAACTGTCCCCCCTTCAGCTGTCCGGTGGGGATTTGTGTGCAGGGCTGTGACACACCATCACCTTGACATTTCTGAGCATTTCCCAGGGTGTTCCAGTCATTTAGTTGAGCAACATCTTTCATGGAAAACTCTGGGATTCCAGAATTGGCCCTTCTGCAGAACCAGCACAGTGATAGATGCTGCCCATGCAAGCATCTGATTTTGGTGAGATGTGGCACAAGTTTGGCAAAACTGAACTAATCGAAGAAGACTCCCAGATTTCCCAGTAACAAATTGAGAATTTCCTTTATTGAACTTAAGGCAAGACAACATATAGAATCATAGAATGGATTGGGTTGGAAAAGACCTCCCAGATCATCAAGTCCAACCCTTGGTCCAAATCCAGTCCCTTTACCAGATCATGGCACTCAGTGCCACGGCCAAGCTCAGCAGAAAAACCTCCAGGGATGGGGAATCCACCCCCTCTCTGGGCAGCCCATTCCAATCCCTGAGCACTCTCTCTGCAAACAATTTCTTTCTGATCTCCACCTTCAATTTCCCCTGGCAGAGCTTGAGCCCATCGTGCCCCCTTGTCCTATTGCTGAGTGCCTGGGAGAAGAGACCAACCCCCAGCTGGCCAGAACTTCCCTTCAGGCAGTTCCAGACAGTGCTGAGGTCACCTCTGAGCCTCCTCTTCTCCAGGCTGAACACCCCCAGCTCCCTCAGCCTCTCCCCACAGCACTTGTGCTCCAGTCCCTTCTCCAGCCTCGTTGCTCTTCTCTGGCCCCGCTCCAGCCCCTCAATCTCTTTCCTGACCTGAGGGGCCCAGAACTGAACACAACACTCAAGGTGTGGCCTCCCCAAGGCAGAGTCCAGGGGAAGGGTCACTGCCCTGGGCCTGCTGGCCACGCTAGTTTGGATCCAGAACTGTTTCTGTAGCAGAAATTTGGCCTTTTAAGGCACATGGTGGAGCTTCACAAGGCTCACTAGACTTGTTCATGCCAGGCAGATTGCTTGAATTATGCCAGTGGAAGAATGGAAAACAACACTAGCAACCCAAGCTGCTTAGTTTGGAAAATATGAAAGAGGAGTTTTCAGCATGGCAAAATTTGAGTTGCTGCCATTCCACCCTGTTTTAGGAGTTTCAGGTGGTTTGCTTCATCACAGCTCCTGTGGGATGTGCTGCTGGGAATAAGAAAGGAAACTGGGAAGTTACTCTGAGAAAGGTGACTTTGGAGACCTTGTTTTGGTGGTGGTGCTTGGTTTGGGGGGACTGGAGCCAAGGAAAGTATGAAGCAGGTCTAACCCTGGCTACAGTGATGGGAAAAGGATGATCAGCTCTTTTAGCACTGCTATTAAAAAGTTTTGAACTAGATGCTATGAGAAAAGGGAATAGAATTGCTCACTCTACCACCTTCTCCTCTTTTGAGCTGTTTGAGTGTCTCTGATGAAGGTCATGGGGGTTTTTTAATTGCTCCTTGAGGATCCCTGTGTAAAGACTCTCTTTAGGACTCGAGTCTAAGTTTCAGGGTGTGAGTTCACCCAGCATTCCAGCTCGGGAGCTTGGGGTGTGAGCAACGCTGATCTTGGAGAAATGGGGGTGGGAAGGGAGCTAAAATCTCTGAAATTTCTAGAAAGAGGCTTTAGGTGTCTTGTGCTGAGAGTATCCTCTGAAAAAGCACTTTCAGCTGCTCTTTGCAGTGATGGCAGATCAATTTATTGTTCTCCTTTCACACACTCTGTATTTGAAATAATCACATATTCGAATTTCATACCTGCTTTGCGGAACCTCTTTTCTTGGAGGTTTTTTCTTTTCTGTTCAGAATAGGGATTCTCAAAGCCTGTTTATGAAGAAACTACTTTTGTTTACAGAAGTTTATTAAAAGGATCATTTAATCAACTTAGGAAAGAGGCTAATCTCTTTTTTTCAGTAGTGCTTTTCAAAGGAATTGTCATCATAATTTATAATAGTCTTTGTGGCTTCATCTACTGTTATTTATTCCATGTTTTCAAAGGATTTAACATAATGCATTTCTTTTCTAAGGTTGCAGACTATTACTAAATACTTTATACTATATTACTAAGAATACTTTATACTATTACTTTTTTAATGTAGTTTAAAAATGAGACTGAAGTTGTTGGTTTAGTCTTCATGTAATTTTTCATGTGAGTCACACAAGCCCCAAATAGCCACTTTTTCATCTGTTTCTGAAAAACTGGGGAAAAAAGCTTTTTCCAGTTAATATTAACTCTGTTAATATCGTTGTTTTTTGTTGTTTGTTTGTTTTTCCAGTTTGGAGATGTTGCACTTTCTTGATTTTGCATTCCCATATTTGTTTAAAAAATCAGGTTCTTCTTAGTTTCAGTGTTATAGCTCCTCTTAAACTAATTTATTGTCAGCTGAGCTGAGAACTGCTCTGCTCCAGATGTTTATAAAAGGCAGAATGTGTAGAAAATTGGAAGGAACTTGCATTTTTATTGTAAATAAATGGATGGAGTCTGTTCAGGACAGAAAGGGCTGCAGGTCCAAAATGAGCAATGGCATCAATAGTGTTTGGAGAAGGTTAAGTGGAGAAAATGACCATTAGGATGCAAAGCTGAATAGGAATAATCAACCAGCAGTAATTACACTGAAATTAAAAAATCAGCTGGAAATAACTCTCTGAGAGGAGTTGTGAGAGAGTGTAGGGGCAGTAGCTGAGTTTTTGGCAGGCTGGAACCATCCTCTGTTGTTGCTCAGAATGCACAACCAAATATTGTTTCCAAGGGACAGTTAAAAGAGAACATGTAATTAACAATAAATAACTGTAAAGCAGCTCATAAAATCAAAGCCAGAATTAATTTTAGCCTGAAAAGAACTCCGCATATAAAGACTTCAAAATTAATTAGCTTTTTCTTAAACTTTTCCATTAAGACAATCTAACATATTACAAACTTCACTCTTAATGCTTTTGTGCAATTAAAGTTTCTTCAGGTGCTGATATGAAAATCCAGTTGACAGCCATTAGACAGAAAAAACCTGTTTTGAAGTCACCATAATCCTCCTTTCCTCAGTGGTGAGAGGATGAAGTTAATGCAAATATCAGCTGTTCAAGATGTACCACAGTCAAAGTAATGAGAACTTCACAGAGTTTTGCAGACATATTTTTTTTCTGTCCACATGTAATATTTTTAAGAAAGTTTAAAAAAAATAATTTAAAAATAGGGGAACATACTGAGTTTAATTATTCTTGCCATTAAAAGACATTCTGTCCCAGTGGATGACCAGACATTTTCCAGGGTTTGTAGCATTCCTTTCTGCATCACCTAGAGCAGAAAGCTTTCCTAAATCCTGCATTTGTAAGGGATTGTCCCAAGTGTTGAAGGCAATACAATCAATCTGATAGACTGTGAATTGAGGGAAAATAATATTTTTGGATTACTTGGAGTGAAACCCTGAGATAGTTCTCGCCCTTTACATGCTAGAATTTGCCTTAATAACTAAGTATAACAATGCTTATCTTTATAATAGTAAGTGTATGGCTCCTGCAGTAAATCATTATTGTCTGTCTTCTTAGGATACTTCTCTGTGTATTTTATGGGTTTCAGGTGTTTTATAGATCTTGATTCTTGTTTATGCACACAACCTTTCTTTTATATCATAATATTTTTCAGTGTACTGCAACATAAATTTATGGCAGCTGTGCTTGACTTCCTTAAGCATCAATTGTCCACATTGACCCTTTTCATTCAGGCACAAGAGCTGTGATATTTCTTCGTAGTTTGTTTGTGTTTTGGGGTTTTTTTTTTGTTTTTTTTTTTTTTCTGGTGGGGATTTGGAGTTTTATTACTACCATGCTGTAATTTAAATGAGAGATAAAGGGGGGAAAGTTTGAGGACAAAAATCTGTTGGCAAATGTAGGTGTTTGGTATCAGTCATGCTTCATAATTATTGCTTTGAAACTTTGCTTTAGGTAGGACATCCCATAGTTACCTTGGCTTGATAAGTCTTTTAGCAGAAGTAATGACAGGTTGCTTGAACTCTTTAAATATTTTACTGAAAACTGAGGAATCTTCCAGCTATGTTTGCTTTCGGCTGAGTTTATGAAAACATGCAAGGTGCTGCTGTTCCATAAGTGAGGTGTGTGCTAATATTAGTACAAGTACACACACTGATGTAGTTGGTAATTTGCCATTTTCT
Source organism: Willisornis vidua nigrigula (assembly GCA_021164005.1). Lineage (NCBI taxonomy): Eukaryota > Metazoa > Chordata > Aves > Passeriformes > Thamnophilidae > Willisornis > Willisornis vidua. Next base: position 1,369,207 of record JAJPCS010000340.1, read on the forward strand.
CAGTAGAAGTCTCAACTATAGAACTTATATGTAGCTTTATATCCAGCATTATTAATTTATTTTACTGCAACCATACAGTCTTTCTTTAACTCTCATCTTGCAAATTTTTAAACCTGTGTGTCCCTGTGTAGCTTGTACATCAGTTCATTGATCACATCCATAGTCTTTAATGGCCTAACCATTTGTGTAGAAAACTTTAAATTTTCTTGTGGCCATGGTTCCTGTATTTTCTATGATGTTTTCAGTGTACTTTTAGGTTCAGGTGACACTAGTAGATGCTCTAAAATAAAGAGGAGAACATAATGTGCTGTTTGCCACTATATTGTTTTTTCTTTGTATCTGCCACCGCTGGTTTAGAGCACTACAAATGTCACTGCATTTCTCAGGTTCTTGTTTGGGCTGACTGAGCTCCAAGGTCTTGCTTTTTCTTTCCAAAATTCTTTACTTTGCCTCTGCCTTTCAAACCCTCTTTGGTTACCCCCATATTGATGGTTCTCAATTTCTTTGTCATTTCCTATCAATCTCAAAAGTTGATTTTCTCCTTTCATCAGTCTTTCTTTAATCTTCTGCTGTGATTAATTTCCTTTTCCCCTAGTCTTTGATTTCACCCAGCAGTGTGGATGTCCATCATCCAACACGTTCTGCAGGTTGGAAAGCTCTGCTGGACCAAAGCTGGGGATTCAGCAAGGTCTGGGTCACTTGATCTGCTTGTCAAGCAGAATGTTGCTGATCACAGAGAGGGGAGATGTTGGTTATCAGTGTAGCTGAGTGCAACCCACAGAACCAGGGCTCTGCAAGGACTTAACTGCAACCATAAATTAAAGGAGGAATGACTTCAGGACAGAAGTCTTACATTGACCTGGTTTGCTGTTTGGAAAGTGTGTGCTGTGCAATACTTGTTAGAGTTCAGATGTCTTCAGGCTGGCAAACCAAAGACAAATCTACAGGTGCCAGTTTCTAAGATAAGAATGGAACTTGTCCAGAGACCTGGAGCTGGTGCAGAAGCAAGAAATGAAGCTGCAGAAACTCTGCGGAGTGACATTAATAGAGCCCTTTTATAAAGTTAAAATAAGTTGGATTAAACAGTTTAGATCTAGCAATTTTGGGGAATATGTATTACTTAATAATGAGCTATAGCCGTGTGATGTTGGACAGTTTGCACGGTGTGTGTGGGTTTTAAGATTGTGTGTAACTGTGTGAAAAGATAATTCTGAATAGAGTCCCTCCTGAAACTTGAATATCCTTGTGCAAGAACAGTTTAAATATTGTTAATTTAAACAGACTTGCCCCTTTCCCTTCTCCTTCTGCTCCTCTTCCCTTCTTTCCACAACTGCCTGGTAACTGTAATGATGAAGAGGACTGAGAAGTAAACTAACAAAAAGAAAAACCCATGAAATTAGATGCAGTTAAGTGATTTATTTAAGGATAGAGGTTGAAGCCCCTGAGAACCCCTAAAAGGCTCAGTTGAGAACTGTGTCTGTGGAGTTCAGGCATCCTGACACTTTCTGCTGGAAGAAAACATATCATGGCAGGTTGAACCACCCAAAAGAGGTGATGCTGCTGCAGCTCAGTGACCCCAGACAGTGACAAGGCAAGGGAAGTTCTGGCCAGCTGGGGGTTGGTCTCTTCTCCCAGGCACTCAGCAATAGGACAAGGGGGCACGATGGGCTCAAGCTCTGCCAGGGGAAATTGAAGTTGGAGAGCAGAAAGAAATTCTTTGCAGAGAGAGTGCTCAGGCATTGGAATGGGCTGCCCAGAGAGGGGGTGGATTCCCCATCCCTGGAGGTTTTTCAGCTGAGCTTGGCCGTGGCACTGAGTGCCATGATCTGGTAAAGGGACTGGAGTTGGACCAAGGGTTGGACTTGATGATCTCGGAGGTCTTTTCCAACCCAATCCATTCTATGATTCTATGAATTATGCAGGTATGCACACAGGACCCCCTTGTGCAAGAAAAGTATAGAAAGGGATTTAAAAAGCAAGCAGAAAAGCCTGTGCTATCAGATGCAGGACACAACCAGCCAAGCATCTTGACCAACTCACTATTTACACTTACCCCTCTCTCTTTTTTTTTTCCCTCTGCAGTTTTTTATCCTCCAAATCACCTAATCCCCTCTTTTTCTGCCTTTAATTCCATCCCTATATATCCTATAAGTCCTCTGCAATCCTGAGCTATGTTTTCCATGCTGGGTAATTACCAACCATAGCTAGTCCAACAAGAGAAACTGCTGGATTCTGCCTCTGGGATGGGGCCACCCCAGATGTACAGACAGGGAAGGGCCCTGGGGGTCCTGGTCATGGCCAGTTGGGCACGAGCCAGCAGTGCCCTGGAGCCAGAAGGGACATCCCTGTCCTGTCCTGGGGGACCCCAGTGGATTGTCCTTCTCTGCTCTGCACTGGGGCAGCCCCATCTGTGGTATTGGAACAGTTGGGGGGGACACAATGGAAGGGAGAGATTGAGCCATTGGAGAGTGTCCAAAGGAGGCAATGAAGATGGTTCAGGGCCTGGAGGGGCAGCGTGTGAGGGCACTGAGGGCACTTGTAGTGTTCGGCTGGAGAAGAGGAGACTGAGGGGAGACCTCATTGCAGGGACAACTTCCTTGAGAGGGGCAGAGGAGGGGCAGGAACCCATCTCTGCTCTGTGGGACCAGGGACAGCCCCCAGGGAATGGCCTGGAGCTGTGTCAGAGCAGGGACAGGCCCCAGGGAATGGCTGGAGCTGTGCCAGGGCAGGGGCAGCACTCAGGGAATGGCTGGAGCTGTGTCAGGGCAGGGACAGCCCCCAGGGCATGGCCTGGGGCTGTGTCAGGGCAGGGACAGCATCCAGAGAATGGCTGGAGCTGTGTCAGGGCAGGGACAGCCCCCAGGGAATGGCCTGGGGCCGTGTCAGGGCAGGGACAGCACCCAGGGAATGGGCTGGAGCTGTGTCAGG
>JAJPCS010000340.1:1372144-1408736 GCA_021164005.1 Willisornis vidua nigrigula
GACAGCACCCAGGGAATGGGCTGGAGCTGTGTCAGGGCAGGGACAGCCCCCAGAGAATGGCCTGGAGCTGTGTCAGGGCAGGGTCAGGCTGGATCTCAGGAAAGGCTCTTCCCCCAGAGGGTGGTGGGCACTGACCAGGCTCCCCATGGCAGTGGGCTCAGACCCAAGGCTGGCAGAGCTCCAGGAGAGTTTGAACGATGCTCTGGAGCACAGAGATTGACTCCTGGGGATGGGACTGTGCAGGGCTGAAGATTGGACTTGATCCCTGTGGGTCCCTTCCAGCTCAGCATCTTCTGGGATTCTGATAAGATATCCCACTCCAAGGCAGCAACCCCCTCAGTCTGACAGGTGTTGGTGAGAGCTGTTCCCGTGATTCCTGGTGGTGGGTTCCATGCCCAGACGCTGGAGCTCAGGCTGTGCTGCAACAGCCCCAGGCAGGTTGTTTCTGGCTTGTTTGTATCCTTGATTTGGGTCCCTCTCTAGGCTTGTGCAGATGGGCATTTAGTAGGCTCATGGTTCCTGTGGTGACCCTGGGAGCAGCCTGGCAGGGTGTTATTTGGGCTTCTCCCCTGCCATTGGTTCTCTGAGCTTCTCTGTGGGTTTGCAGAGGGGTGTCTATTCACAGAACCTGACAACGTCTCCCTGTTCTCATCCCCTCAGTTAAATAGTTTGAATTAAATACTCTACAGCTCTGCTATTGAAAGAGATAACAACAAAAGAGTGTGTGTGCCAACCAGGGCACCCTCCAAGGTACCTGTCTAACATCTCACTAATGTCACAGCTCGTTCTTTATGTGAAAAAGATGTGAAAATGATTTCCAGTAAGTTGCCAGGACACAGTCATTCCCGATTGAAAGCACTGCAGAGAAAGCAGGGAAAAAGGGGACAGGGAGCAGATGTTTCTGTTGGTATTTTTGTGACAGTGAAAAAGGCTGAATTCTGTTGGCACTGCAAGTTGCTTTGAGATTAATGGAAATGACAAACCTGACGCGTTGGTTCTAAATTGGTGTCGTGTTGATAAAGGACATTTTGATTGAGATAATGTAAATGCTGATATGAGCATTTGCTTTCATAACGTTTCAGTTCTTTTCTGCTGGTGGAAATAAGCCCTCAGCTGCTCTGGGAAAGCCCCTGTTTGGTTAGATGTCAGTCAGCCTGTGTGTACAGCAATGGTTTGATGACTAAACTACTGTTTGTTGGTGTGCTTTGTGCTTAGGTTTTTTTCACACATATGAGATTTTAAGAACTCTTATTTCAGCAGTTGTTGGTTCTGTTTTGGTTTGTTGTTTTTTTTTTTAATTCAAGTTTTATTCAAATAAATCTTATATTCTGTAAGTACAGCTAAGCAAGGTACCATATTTTCCTTCACAGGATTGCTGGTTATGAGCAATTCAGATACGAAAATGCTTTGGGATCTGGGGTGGAGAAAAGGAGGGAAAGGAGCAGGAAATGGTGCCAATTGCAACGCTTGAGGCTGGTGAAAATAAAACTTAATTACCATCCTATAAATGAGAATGGCAGTAATGCATTTTAGGAGTACTAATATTCACAAATAAACAAAAACTGACACTACAGACTCTTTCAAAGCTCTGTAATGAGAATATCTCCTTGTGTACCTGAGCATTATTTAACATTGATTAGGAAGTTCAGGTCCTAAGAAAGAGCAAATGCTGCCATTTCCAAGGCAGGGAAGAACCAACATAAACTCAGTGAGGAAAAATACTTTGGTTTATCCCATGTCTTTGCTATTTGTAGACACTTACAGATATTTTGTATTAAAATAAGATCTCCAATATCCTGAAAATTTGACCTAAATTTACTGGAGTCAACTCCCCTCTTTTGGCCCTTGTATAATTGTCTGAGGTTTCCAGAATCTCTGTGCACTGAGGTATTTTAATTTTGTTTTTTTAATTTTGTTTTTGTGTTGTTGGGGTTTTTTTTGTGTATCCTTGGATGACTTAATTTGCAAAAGCACCTTGTTAAAAATTGGTGTCTAATTATATTTCTTTCTTGTGATGTCTGTAGGCTGCCACTGTTACAAGGGTGCTAATTGCCTAATCTATGGCTCCTAATTTAAAATCACTGCTAAATTTATTTAAAAATCCATCTTGGATCAGCCATTTAGATATAAATGAATTCCTCCTTCCCCCCCCCCCCCCCAGCTCCCTGCTGTAACTCAAAGCAAAGGGCAAAGTTGAGAGAGAAACAGAAGCACCTTTGGGTTTGCCATAAATGTGATGTTTTTATTCTGTATTCATGGCAAATTCCTGGCTTGCACTTGTGTGGTGACTCAAATGGCAGTTTTCACCCCTACAACAGTCATTTTTTTATTATTCCAGTGGCAAATAAACTCATGTTCTTTCTCATTCTGGTGGCTCAGCCTCTCCTTTATTTCCTTTATTCCCACAATTGGAATTATCTTGTTCATCACTGACGTAAAGGAGTCGACACAAATTTGGCAAATTTCCACGTTACATTCTTTTTATTGCTTTATCATTTCCTTTCTGTTTCCAGAGGGCGTATTTGAATATTGCACTAATGATGAGAATCTGTTAATAATTAATTAGTGTACAGTGGAATGCAGAGGGAAAGTGTGAGCAGATAGGAAAGCTTAGACCAGTGGCAGCAGAACAAAGGTTTATTCTGTCAGAAAGGAAATATTTAGTGGCACAACAGAAATGGACACTAGTCCATTCAAAGGTGCCTCCAGACCCCATTTCCCTGTGAACAGAGACACACTGAAGACAAGTTAATGGAGAAAGATACAGGGTTTTGTTATTGGAAGCTTCTGAGTTCAAACCCAGAGGGGTTTGACCCCTAGGTCAGGACGTTTCAGGGTTTTATACCCCTTACTAACATCCAATCAGGACTCTCATTTCTCTTAAATGCCCACCCAAAAGGTCTGTCAATCTACCCCCTTCTTCATGGGGAGGCAGTCAGGCCTTCTTCTGTTGTTTGTCTCCTGTTATCTTGCAGGTGGCTTCTTGACTGAGCCTGAAAGCAGCTCCCAAAGTCATGAGAAAGGCACTTAATATCACACCTAAAATCAGAGTAACTCAGCAGAGACTACATGATTCTAAAACCTTCCAAAATTACATTAAATTCTTAGGCATCACATAAAGCACTGAAATTCCTTCTGCTGGTTTATCTTCACAATTAATTAAATAAATAAATGTCTATTTAGCTAATATGTTTTAATTTATGTAGTACAAGATTTGTATGTATATAACATTATATGTATGCTATTATTTATGCATATGGAAAACATAATGTTTTTCCTTTTGAAAGCCATTTTTAAGGCTTTTGAGGTGCAAAGCAACTGAGCACTGGGAAGGATTTTGCTTAGGAGGGGTTACCCAACTGTAGAAGCAATGGTTGAGGGAAACTGCAGGTTTGTGTTTGCATATTTTGGTTTCTGTTTGTTTGTTTTTTCAATTCAAAATGAACAAACTTTTTAATATAGATTCTTGTCTTCAAATAGACAGATAGTTGCAAGGAGGAGTGCAGTAAATTATTCTCCAAATTAAGGGTGAATAGGAAAAAAGAATGGGTTTAAATTGCAGCAGAGCAGCTTCACAGTGCAGAGAGTGGGGAAAATGCTGAAGCTGCTGTGGCTCCAGGCTGCTTGGGCATGTTGAGGAATTTACATCATCTTGAACAGGAGCATGGCAGGAATGATTCATGGATGTAATTTAGCTTTTACTGGGAGGTGGATCAGATTATCTCTGAGGTTCATCACAGCCATGGGATTCTGCTGTTATACTAATTGTGACCATGAAAATGATTCTGCTTTTTATCTCAGCACTTATTACTTCAAATGTAGTTTGAGGAGTTGAACTGCCTTTTCCTGGAACACCTTGTAGATTAACAGAGTATTTATTTAATGTGATGCTGAGTAACAGAATTCAACCCTTAGGCTTTAACTTAACTTGTATTTAAACTATCATGAGTAAAATAATTATGTAATGTGTGAAAGGTTTTTACTAATCTCATGTGATGGCAGTGCAAGGATGATTGCAAAGATGCAAGCCACGATTTGCTGGACTTGTTCATGATACCTTCCAATTTTCCTCAATTTTCCTATTGACAGTGAAAGTTTCCAATTGCTTAATGACATTTATATGTGAAAATCGTGGTTTTGCTGAGTGGTTGTTCATGTATAGCAACTTCTCTTTAAAAACAGAAGAAAATTAATATTCTTGCAGATGCAACAGGAGCACACAAATTGTAAGTATTACCCTCAGGGCTTTAGAGGCTTTAGTTTACTTGAATTTTCAATTATACATGAAGGCAGGAAATGCAGATTTTCTGTATTCCATTGGCTTTAATAATCAGATGATGTTGTATTGGAAAGGACATGTTACATTTGGACACTTCCTTATTCCTTGGTTTTTACCTGGGTGCAAGTAATTTGGTTGTAGTTGAATACAACATAACTGAATGTAGAAGTGTTATATTTCTTCAGAAAGCAATTTCTGGAGTTCCTTTAGCATCACTGTAAGTCCAGTTCAAAAACCAAAACAAATGCAAAAAAACCCCAAACCCAGAAACTGTCCCAAAATAACATTAAATCTCAAAATTATTCTTTTTATGTGTGCATGCTATTTAGGATGTGCATAAAGCTGCAGCTCATTGAGAAACTCTGGTTTTTCCTAGAAATGAACTTCACTGCAGTTGCTGACACATTCAGGGACAGGTTCCAAGTGCACTCAGCAATAGGACAAGGGGGCACGATGGGCTCAAGCTCTGCCAGGGGAAATTGAAGTTGGAGAGCAGAAAGAAATTCTTTGCAGAGAGAGTGCTCAGGCATTGGAATGGGCTGCCCAGAGAGGGGGTGGATTCCCCATCCCTGGAGGTTTTTAACCTGAGATTGGTCGTGGCACTGAGTGCCATGATCTGGTAAAGGGACTGGAGTTGGACCAAGGGTTGGACTTGATGATCTGGGAGGTCTTTTCCAACCCAAATTTCTGCAAAATTTCTGCAAAATCATAAGCAGTACTTGTCATGTTCTTGGCTTGACCTGAAGTGCATCTGTTAAAAATGGCAACTTGTGTCACAGAAATTATACACTGACAGAGCTGTTATTTTTTTATTATATTTAGATAGTGTGTAGAGAGTTACAGAAATATTTAAGAACAAGATAGGCTATGAAATCCTTATGAAATCTGCATGAAGTGTCTGAAAACAGACACGGAGTCTCTTTGATAATGAACGAATATGTTGACTGGTTTGTGGAGAAAGGAAATGGTTTGGAATATTGAACAATATTTAATTAAAGAGTTGTCTACTTGTATAAAATTGACTTTAGATCTGTAATGAGCACACAAAACTTTCCAGGAAATTCTCGCTCTTGTAGCATCCATCTTCATAGGTTGTTATCTACCTATAAAGATATCTGTCTTCAGCTTTGCATTCATTCCATATAAAAATCTGAGTTTGTTTTCTGTAACTTCACTTTCCTTCTTGTGATAGTTGGTTGGAGGCCTTTAAATCTGTGTGTGTGTGTGATCAGTCACTCCTCAGAATCAGAGCCCAGCAAAGCAGCTCGTCCTTATGGACATTTGAAACAAAGCCAGTCTTAGAAAGGAGATTGCTTGCAAGAACTGCCAACAAATTAGATGAATTTTTAGAGTGGATACGAAGTCTGGTTAAACAAACATTTCATTTCTTTTAGCAGCTGATTGATTGATTCCAAACAAAAAAGCGTTACCATCTGGTCCTTAGACAACAAAGCATCATTGCACATTCCTTTTTTTTTTAGGAATTGCAGAGAAAAATATTTGTATAAGTTCCCAGGTTTATGTATATACAGACATCAATTTATACAAATTACTGTGTTTATTTTTCCGTGCGTGAAATTATTTATTCATATTTAATGCACATTTTGTAATAATGGGACATTTCAAGGAAAATATGGGCATTACTAGAAAAGCTTCTATTTAAAATTATTATTATTATGTCTGAGCTATTCATCATAACGCAATTTGTATTTGACAAGCGAGTTTATGGCTTGAACTAGAAAGCAGCATTTAAGGAAAACTTGAAACAAACCCCTCTGCTAAATCAATTAAACGGATTCCAGTAAATATTGTGACATTTCAGCCCTTGCTGGAACTGGTTCTGTAGGTATGTGAGAGAATAACTGCAGAGCTGTGGAGACACAGGGATGGCATGTAGTGAGAGGTTTGGCAATTTTGAAACCTGTGTTATTCTGAGTAGTAATAAAACATGAAAAATTCTAAAACAGAGAGAAAACTCATCAGCTTGGGAAAGAAAACTCCAGGGTAAAAGCATCTTGTATCAACAGAAGCATCTCCTCAGAAGGAGCATTTATGATGTAAAACCAAGCTATAAAAAAGGTTAAGATCCATAGTATTTTCAAAAATTATTTAATATACTATTAAGCAGTTTAATTGTCCCTCAAGCTGCTGGATTTCTCTTCCCTTTCTAGCTTTGTCTCACATGCCAAAACCAAAAATTATATGCCTTATGCTTTTAATTATGTTTGTATCTTTTGGAAAGATTCTTTGCTTTCAGTGAACATCAGTGACTTTAATCTCAAAGGTCTGGTTCTTAATATATAAATAGAGCCAATCCATTGCTGTTATGGATTGTTTTTCCCCAGGATATGAAGATCCTCATTGCTGTGTTTTATTTCCTTGCAGCTATTCATGAACTCTCCTGTGAAGCATACAAGCACTTGGGCAAAACTTCCAATTACTACTGGATAGATCCAGATGGCAGTGGGGCACTGGGACCCTTGAAAGTTTACTGCAACATGACAGGTAACTGCGCTGGGTTTGCTAATTCAGTTGGTTGAGCACTTTGTGTGTGGGTTTTGGTTTGGTTTTAATGTAGTTGGGGGAAAGAGTCTGTTCCTAATTCAGGTTTCCTGTCAAAAGGAAAATGCAGATCTCACAGAAAGCTCTTAGCAATTAGTCACCATGCTCTTAGCAAGGCAGTAGTTAAGGCACTTCAGAAGCTTTTGGAATTGCAGATATTAATTAGTCTTAACAAGTCTTTGTATCCTCAGTAGAGCATTAAAAAAAAAAAAAGGTAGATATGGCTCTTTACCAGAACTGTTGTATATCAATATATTTGAGTTCATTGTCTGTGGTTTGTGGGGTATTGCAGAAGGCAGTTCACCACCACAGAAAAGAAATAGAAATGAATTAGAAAAGAAACAAAACGTTTGAGTTTTCTTTATTGTCTGTCTTAAAACTAGGTACGTCCTCAGAACACTGTTAAACTCTGGAGATCTGATATGTAACTGCATTAACTTATTTTGATTTTATTGCTCTGCTTTTAACACTAGTCTTGCATTCTCACAGAAGGTGTCCTGTCTTAGTCCTCTGCATTGCCCTACTGAGGGAGGAAAACATGATCATGAGAGAGGGGCAATTTTCTGCAGTGATAGTGTATTATTTCTTTGTTCTGTTAATGCAGGACAGGTGTCTCAGCCCTTTTTCTGATGTGAAACATTGGGTAGCTGATACCACAGACATGTCCTCTGGTTTTCCCCAAATGTCTGTATAACAAGTTTGGGTTTCATTCTGTTTGCACTGGAAACCTGGCATATGTCTGAGTCCTCACACTTCAGCATCAGCAACAGGAAGGTGAGGGCACTGTCCTAAGCTCAAAGGGCCTCTGGCATTTCAGACATCACAGTTGCTGAAGCTCCCACAGCCACTGAGATTGGCTCAGTTGGTTAAAACTTGGCTGTAATAATGCCAAGGTCATGGGTTCAATCCCCTGTGTGGGCCATTGACTGAAGAGTTGGACTCCATGGTCCTTGTGGGTCCCTTCCCACTCAGAATAGTCTGGGATTCTGTGATTCTTCTGGTGCAGAAACCTGGACACAGCTGAGCCTGTGGGATGGGGTTTATCAGCTTGAATGGAGAGATGGGGAGGGATGCATGGCACATGGTAAGGTGTAGGAACAGCCTGCTGGAGACCAGAACACCAGCATTTCAGGCTGCCAGTGATGTCTGTGCAATAAATGCAGACCTAAACAAGAGCTGGTTCTAAGCTCTGAAAGTGCTGTCGGTCCTATTTGGAGTGGAGAGACAGGTCAACCAATCTGTTCTGACATGCAGCTGTAAAGACAATCTTTTACATCCTCAGCCATTTAGAGCTTTAGAAGTCATAAATAGCCCCTTGAACTGTATCAGTAGCTAATCAGGCAGGCACTGCATGAAATAATGCCCAGAATTGCTGTTATTTAAGTGATTTCTGCTGTTCAGAACTGCTGTGTTCAGCGTGAGCTACAGCTTTTGGTTACTCCTCAAGGGCAGCATTGTAAACTGAAAATATACCACCAAAGTGGTGTCATGGACATCCATCCAGTTCTACAGTATTGCTCATTCATGATAAATATAGAACAGAAGGTATTTGCTTGTTCAGCATTGAGGGGAAAAAAGAGATAAGTAAAAGTAAAAGTTTAATTTTACTAATATTTCTCATCTACAAAAAATTCCAGAGTGCATAAATGTGACCTTTTCCCAGACAGTGAAAGATCTTGGACACTGGGATATGTGATTTAGGGCTCATTCCCTTCATTTGGGTATGGCACATACTGCAGTTTTCTGTTTCAATGGAATCGTTCTCATCAGCAACTCCTTGCTATGAGAAAAAGGCATTTTGCACTAATATCTGTGTAACTTTTGCAACTTTAAAACTATTTAAAACTGTTTCCTCATTACAATGCAAATGTCTGCAAGAACTCTGTGACAATTGACTGGAAGTGATCTCAATCTCTGCTTGTAAAGCTGACAGCTGTTCTCAGCTCTTAGCAAAGCTCATCCCCTGTGCACACGCTGTGTGGTGCCTGTACATTGAGCTTTCCTTTCCTCTTAATTACTGGTCATCTGAGGCACTGAAGGCTGGAGGGTGCAGAACTACATTTTTATGTGATTTCACAACACCCTAAATCTTTCTCTGAATCTCTGTGGAGTATTATCAGCAACTGGAGAAGTATTATCAGTGTACTGGAGAAGGGGCAGAATGAGGTTACTTGAGGACTTCACTTTGCTTCATCAATAACAGAATTCTGCAGAGCTGCAGATACACATCTTGACAAATAGGAAAAAGCACTATAGTATGTTAGAATAAGAGCAGAATTCTCAAACAATTTTAGCATCAAACTTGTGCAGGTTTATGTTATTACTTGCACTGCATTTGACAAAGAAGTTTAACTAGCTGTATTGCAATTATTTTTTTCATGAACATGAAACTAGGTAACCTCCAGAGTTAGCTATACTGAATAGTGTGTGGAGGAAACCAAATGAAAAATAAAAAAAAACCCAAACAAACTACCACAACAAAGCATTTCTTCATATAGCAGGATAGTGATATTTTATTTTAAGAGACATCCTTACTGTATTTTCCTCTCCATCCTTACTGTATTTTCCTCTCCAACCTGAGAGGCAAACCTAAATATTCCTGTTCTCCCACTACATTAAACAAACAACTGTATTTTAAATTACTAGTTGACACACTAATGGACCTTTTACATATCCCTAGCAAGGAAGACCAACATATTGACTGAAAAAAGAAGGAAAATTTAACTTGCTACTTTTTATTCCCAGACAAAACAACTCCACAAGGTTGGAGGTTTGGCCTAGTTAGTACCAGTCTTTGCAAAGCAAGGTGGCTTAACAGTTATGTGATACTTTCATGTTAACTGCAGTATAGTTTTACTGGTGCCAAATGGTGAGTAGTAACCTGCACTCTGCCTTGGCTGTAAACCTTCGGTGCCAAGGGAGTATCCTGGAAAGCCACTGAAACTGGATATGGAGAAACAACATCTTTAGTCCTCTATTATATTGTATCACAAATATTGAACCACAAATTTCATTAATTCGTGATTATATCAGCATTTCACCTACAGAGCTCTAGTCAGGAAGGGTTTAGCATATCCAAATGTGTCAAAAAACTCAACCCAAGACAAAAACAGCTTTTCAAAATCTATGGCAGGGATGCTGATGTTCAGCAGTTTTCCACACTTATCTATAGGAATTATGCAAATTTTAGGAAGGTTTTGGTTTGTGGGGTTTGGGTTTGGTTTGGGTATTTTGGTTGTTGTTTTTTTTTAATTAAAAACAAAAGTATTGGAAAAGTTTAGGGCTAGAAAGTTGGAACTCTTCACATTAATGCACTTATGGAAAACACATTTCTTGAAGTTGTGCTGTGCCATCATGTTTAACCATGAGACTGATTTCCACTTTAGCCTCTTTTGTGACTGAGGTCAACAAGGAATTCTTCCAAAGCTCTGTCATCTTAAGATGTCACACCTTGGGGCCGAGATCTCACCCTCCTTCAGAGGCAGATCCACAATGCAAAGTCAGACTCTGCATTCAAGCAGGTTTTCCCAAAGCTGGAGGGTTCCTGTCTCAGTGTCCAGTCTGACCTTTCCTGTTTTCTCTTTAATTGTCATTACAGCCAAAGCTGTAGTGGAAAGAACTGCTCTTTTAAGGCATTTATCAGAAGATGTAAGCTTTGAGTATATTAGAGCTTCACCCCCTGCTCTGTGAGGTATTTCTGAATCTCTAAGCCTGATTCAGTTTCCTCTGGCAGGTTTAGTTTCAGTCCATTGAGAAAGACACAGGAAGTAAGTAGATATTATTCTGTATTTTTTCTGTTTCTTTTTCTCTGTTTGGTACAAGGAAGGTGGAAAAAAGGTGTCAAATCTGTAAGTTTATTCAGCTTATGTGTCCTGCAAGAAATTCCAGAGTGGAGGGTGAGGAATAAGCAGAGGAACCACAAGGGCTGAGTTTTTCATCCTAATGGCTGTGTGGGATGTCAGTGGGAAAGGCAGATCAGCACTCCTGGAGCTGCTCGAGGCTTTATGCTGAGGAGAGGGAAATAATAGCCTGCTGCTTCTTCTGCTTCATCACTTAGAGTACTGATGCAAAGTAGAACTGAAAGGTTTCATAATCTATTTTACCAGAAGATATGTCAGTTAATTTTTTCTCTTGGTCCCGAAGTCTTTATGCCTCTGTGATGTGGCTTTTATCTCATTTCAGGAGCCAAACAGCTGCGAGCAGAATGGCTCCATTTGAGTGCTACTTACCCTACCCCTCTCTGGTACAGTTATTTGGCCTAAAGCTGCTCATCTTCAAACAGTTTGAGAAACCATTATGCAGATTCAGAGCCTGCCTCATTAAGGCCAGATGCACGAGGTGTCTTTTCTGCCCACTCTCCTCCTCCTCCCTATCTGCTCTCCCTTCATTTTTTAATGGGAGTGGCACATGGAATAATCACTGCAGTGACTTTGTGAGCAGGCATTAAACAGCCATAAATGTTGTATCCCGTGGTTTGTCTGTCTCCTGTCTGTAAATAGTGGGTCACTGGAGTGCTTTGTGCTCTGGCATATGTAGAAACACAAGGCATGAGTGTATCTGTGCCGTTCATCACCACATGCTGATGAGAAGTGTCCTGGCAGTGCAAATGTTTCATTCTATTGCACATGTACAAATAGTTTTTTTTCAGATGAGATTTCTTGCTGTGACCTGATTTACTGAACTTCCAAGGCACCCAAAATTTTATTCAAACTTATATAGGAACAGATGAGAAATAAAATTTTGAGCAATTTAACTTAATTAAAGTAAAGCTGTTTTTCTATGTAGATTCTCCACCTGAGTAGAGGAAGGAGTTGGGTTTTTTGTTTCTTTTGTTTTTGTTTGTTTTGTTTGTTGTTTGTTTTGTTTTTTTGTTTGTTTTTTGTTTTGTTTTGTTTTGGTTTGGTTTTTTTGTTTGTGGGTTTTTTTGGTTGTTTGTTTTTGTTTGTTTTTTTAGTTACGTGAAATAGAATGAATTGATACACATTTAAAGGCAATACACTAAATTTTATCAATTTTAAGTTAATGAATGTCAATAAAAGTATAGAGACCTTACCTTGTGTAATCTCATTGCAGGAAACTGTCAGTAGAAATATTTAAGTCCTTTGCCTAAAATAAATAAAAATGGCTTCAGTGTTTCAATTATTACATATGAAATTAAGGTTTTATTTCTAACAGCATCTCATATCCTTTCCCTTCCATTATGGGGCTTTGTTTTGGAGGCTTTGTAATAGTCTGTCAGACTTTTTTTGAAAATGAAAATTACATTTGAGAGGTAAAAAGGGGAACAAGTAGTTAAAATGGATTGAGGCTGTTGTTGCAGAGTATCCAAGCTTGTTTCCTTGAAGATGAAATGAGCAGAAACAAGCACAGAAAAAGAATAAAACAGAAGGGCAAAAACATCCAGCCATTTAGGACGCTGTTTTAGGCCAGTTGACTTATCAAGGCAGACTCTTTGTATAAAGAAAGGAGAGAAAATTCTGGCAATAGGAAAATATTAGTCATTGAAGCATCAGAGTAAGACCCATGAGAGACCTGGAGACAGAACAGACTGTGTTTATGTCTTTGCCTGCCAAGTTGGTTGGAGCATCCTGCCTCTCACTTTTAGTTTATTGATTATGTTTTCATCAGTTCTTATTTGCAAGGCATGTCCTGTCCTTTTTATTCTGGGCTTCATTGGTGGGTCATTTTGGTTTGCATTGGTTTGGGAGGGGAAAGGACTCACCACACCTAAAGGCCATGTGATTGTGAGATTGGTTTTTATTATTTAATGTTCAAAATTCAAACCCACACTGCCATAGGAACAGTTCCTACACTGAGTTGAAGGTTTTGATAATCTCAGGGGTCATCATAATAGGGAGGAAAAAAAATAGAATCAACACCTGATGACTTCATTAAGCAAAAATGTGTCCTAACAAAACTGTGGTGTCATAACTTCAGGGTTTGAGTCAGTCACATTGAAATCACACGATTCTAAATCCCATTGGAATACCTCTAGATATTTTCTCCAGTCATCCTTACAGGTGTGGAAAATGAAAATCTATCCCAGTGTGCAACTGCAGAAAAAATATCTGAACCATAATATAAAAAATGCCTTTCACAGTCTGCCTCCAGGAGAAGGCTCTTGATTCGCTCTATTTCACTTGGGAGCAAACTTCATCTCTGACACTCAAGGAAACTTCTCAAGTCAACAAGTAATAGAAACATTTCCTACTGTCTGACTATATTCTTTTATTTCTTGCCCTTCTTCCTTTCTGTCTCACCTCAAGCTCTGAAGCACCACATAAGAGTATCAAGGAATAAAACTCTGTGTCATGTCCATCCTCTTAATGTGTTTCAGGTGCTCATGGTTGGAGCATGAGCATCACAGAAACGTTCATACATCAGGCACAAGGCAACTAAACATGCACTGACCCCAAAGAATAAGAACTGGCATTTGAGAGTGACATAGCAGAGGTCATTGAAAATAAAGCAGAATCTTTGTTTTGCCAAATTATTGGAGCAGGAAAAAGTCCTGATATTGTCTGCAATCAGAAAATACTCCTCATTTGTTTCAAATGGAGTGCTCAGAAATTGGATTGCAACATAGGGGCCTACAAGCCCGTGTTTCAAGAAACATCTCCATTCTTGGGGGAGAGAAAAAAAGAGATGGTTGGAAGGGAATGATGAACAACATCATCTCCCTCAGACTGTTGCTGTGAATGTCCCAAGCAAACATCCAGCTCTGGATTCACTCCCACACACTTGCTCCCTACTGGGAATGTAAGAAACTCAGCACAAGCTGCTTCAGGCCAGATATGCTTCAGTTGTCCCTAGAAAATTGCTTCTGTAGAGAATATTGTTGAAGCCCAAACAAAACGTGTGTTTTCTGTAGAACTTTTTTTTTTTGCTTTTGGTCAGAAAATTCAGGTCAAGTTATGGCTAGAAAGTTAATTTACCCCTGAAATGAGGGGAGTTGTTGGTGGTTTTCAGATTTTATTTTATTTTGATGGTAATATTTTCTGCAGTTTGTCTGTTCTTTGGGTGGGTCCAGAGTTTGGAGGGGGGGGTGTTTTTGTCTACTCCCTACCCCCCTGGAAAAGCTGCTCTGTGCTTCTGTTGACTTGGAGGAAGAAACCCAGTGCTGCAGCCTGGAAGGTGTGAGTCACCACGGCCACCTGGGGATCTCTGGTATGCAGGAACTACTCCTTCATATGTGCTTCCCACTGAAAACTTCCTTGTTCTCAAACAACACTTCAAATAACAGCCTCTCATCAGTCGTATCTGTGGTAATTTCCGTCTGCTTCTTGTTGTCAGACAGTGGGACTGGGAAGAAAACCACTCCCCTGTTCTAAGTACTTTTGCTACTGGTAATTTCTCTGAAACTGAAATCAGTGTAGCAAAATGTTCAAAGAGCAAATTAGTTAAAGGAAACATATAAAATCCCGTTCAGATTCCAAATGGTGTATTAAGTCCTGTTACTGAAATAGATAATCAAATGATGAAATGATTACAGACAATTTTTAAAAGAGTGAAAAAAGATTAATTCTGCTCTAGAATTCCCAACCAGAACTCTGGGTGCAGTGTTGCACACTGATGTGTAATTATCTAAATTAATTTGACTTGCTAACAAGTGAAGTCAGTGTAGACTATGTGGGAGTGTGAGCATACAATGTTTGTGTTTCAAGGCTGTCTTCGAATACTCATCGTAAATCCCAAGATTATTTACGTGTTTGCATTTCATCACTTAGTGCTTTGCTGCAAAGGAAAAAAAAGGCACAGTAACTTTAATGTGAATTTACAGACAGTGTGGGCACTCAGGATGGCTTTTAGAGCAGTATCAGTGCTGTAAACTGACCTCCATCTCTGTGCCACATGGTGGGAGACAGAACACTGAAGGGGGATAACAGTGAGGGCAAAAAGGACTGGAATGTGGTGTCATTTGGGAACTGGCCTCAGTGACTGAAATAAACTGGATATAACCTAAAAGCAAAATAATCATAGAATCATAGAATGGATTGGGTTGGAAAAGACCTCCGAGATCATCAAGTCCAACCCTTGATCCAACCCCACTGTCATCACAGTGGGGTTGGATCAAGACGTGGTGGATTCTCACTCAGTGCCACATCCATAGAATCATAGAATGGATTGGGTTGGAAAAGCCCTCCCAGATCATCAAGTCCAACCTTGGTCCAACTCCAGTCCCTTTACCAGATCATGGCACTCAGTGCCACGGCCAAGCTCAGCTTAAAAACCTCCAGGGATGGGGAATCCACCCCCTCTCTGGGCAGCCCATTCCAATCCCTGAGCACTCTCTCTGCAAAGAATTTCTTTCTGCTCTCCAACTTCAATTTCCCCTGGCAGAGCTTGAGCCCATCGTGCCCCCTTGTCCTATTGCTGAGTGCCTGGGAGAAGAGACCAACCCCCACCTGGCCAGAACTTCCCTTCAGGTAGAACTGAGTCCTCGGGAGCAGCACTGGTCACCAGCCAGATGTGGCCCCATCCACTTCCACCTTTGGGCCCTGCCCTTCAGCCAGTTCTTCACCCAGTGCACCATAAACCTGCATTTTGGAAGCTTGGGGACTCTTTCCTCCCCTTTTTTTCTTTTCCCTTTTAAAGAAGTGGAAAGAAACCTTTGGCTCATTGAATTCATTGGGGAAATTTTGTGTTTGCTTTTAGTTTATGGACCAATATTTTGTGTGTATGCACATTTTGTATCTCAGTAGGAGCAGAGACAGTATATTGTATTTTGTCCCAGGTAATGATGATGATGCCTAAAGATATTAATATATTTGTAGCTTGTAATATCGCTGCATAGTTTCTCACACTTGAGGTAACAACTAACAGTCTCTAAACCTCTTTTTCACAGTTTGTGGTTTGTGTTACATTCCCGAATTTCTGTTTAAGTGTCTTTTCAAAGAGAGAGATTTCAGCAAGGACTTCTTGTTTGGGACACATGCATCTGGACTGGACTAATAAAATAAATTATAATCAAAACAGGATATAAGGCCCAGAACCCTTGAAGGAGCTCCAACAGGGCAGTTCTGAGGGTGGTACCATGGGCAAAATGGTTTTCAGGCTGGATGTTCCCATTAGATATGCCAAAAAATTAAATTAAATTAATTGAAAAGGCACCTACATAATGAAAAGTGTTAAAATTATTAATAGTGTTATATTTCTAACTATTATCGGAGTGTATGGGATACTATTTACAAGCCTTCAATGAATAGGAAGGTAATATTAGACCTAGTAAAAAAGCATCTCCCTTTTCTCATATGCCACCTCTCCTCCACGTTCTGTGGTCTTTTCTGTAGGCTCTGATTTCTGTACTGAGACATAAAAAGCACATTCAGGAGCACCAGTTTTATGGAAATACACAAAATTCTTGATTTTCTTCCCAGGAGTCCTACAGCTGCTGATGCTAGGAAGGCTTTTCTGAAAGCAATTCTCCTCTTAGTCCCAACATGACTGAGCTTCATTCCACTGCCCATCTTGTCCACCTGATGGCAGTGATTTTTGAATTTTCTGACGAATTTTAGCACAGCTGTCCAAAAATACAAGAAACATGATGTTACACTAAACTACATATACTGATAGTGGTTTTTACTTACTTGGGCGATGCTCCAGGAATAAACATGTTTAAGTTTATGCATTAACCTTCAAATGGGACTCCCAAGTATAAAGGTGACCAATTTGATTCAGAATAATGATGAAATTGTTGCATACTACTTAGAATTTACACTAAAACTGGGAATTGTAAGTTCTCCAATCTGGAGACACTTTTTGAAAGTGAAAGGAGAAGTCTTCAGTTTATTGATGCAGTAACTAGAAAGGCTATTTCAGCAGAGTTTATTCCTTCTCCTGTCTGCCCACGGAGAGGGGTGTGCAGGATGTGAGAGGAGAGTGGAGGATGTTCTTGGGGGAACTCAACTGGATCACTGAAGAGCATGCTGAGGATTCAGGCACTCAGAGGCTGATGGTGGAATGAAAGGTAAGGGGTTTTAGGTGGTAGCAGTAGAGGCCTGCATTAGTCTTCTTTCTGCCTCTCCATTACAATGGGAAGAAAACCAGTACAGCTCAGGATGTGATTTCTTATGTTAAAGCTAACATAGTGAAAGTTTTGAAGAGCCATTTTCTTCACATCCTTTGAAATACATTTTTTTTTAACTGTGTTACTTTTTTCAGTGCTTTCAGGAGCCCTATTTGAGATCACAGCTGAAGGATTGTGCTGTAGTGCTTTGTAAAACAAAAAAAAACATCAGGCAGTAGTTGATTTTTTTTTAAAGTGCAGATGCTCCTATGATGTACTGGAATGAACTGAAAGACACTGTAAAGGAGATGTATTTGATCTTTCCATTTGTATAACACTGGGTTATGAGGCCACTCCTCACTATGTGGATTCAGCTGTCAATTCTTCAGTTACTGGACTGTAAAACCAGTTTCCAGCCCTTGCCCATATCCTGTTCACAGTGCTGAAAACAACTGCACTGTTAATTCTTTTACATCCTTTGTTCTTGACTTTAATGTTCCTTCATCTAAACTGAGCTGCAATTGCCAACTGTTAGACCAGGCACATAAGTGGTCCGAGTCCCCCCTCATATGGGTGTCCTGCACCTCATTATTTATTGCTCCTTTCAATGTAGGATTATTTTTAAACTCTTGCAATGAGTAGCGCCCATAGGAGGCCATTTTGGGCATTAGGGCCCAAATTGGAGTTCAGCTTTTCCCCCAGGCACTGTTTCTCAGCATAACAACTGCTGTGGCTGCAGTCCTTTTTTCCTCTGCAGTTAGGAGTGACCTCTGTTCTCTTTCTCAAGGTACTCTTGGCCTGAGCTTTTAACATCCAGCTGTGTTGAATGGTTTGAAATCACCTCTAGTAATCCAGGGAAGTCATTCACTGCTTACCACTTTACTGCAGTCCTTTCAGGTTGCCAACAAGTTGTGTCAGAACAACCATTTGATTATCACTTCTCTGGCAACTTTTGGTTCCCTGAAAAATTTATTTTCATAGAATCACAGAATCAGTTGGGTTGGAAGACACCTCTGAGATCATCAAGTCCAACTCTTAATCCAATTTTGGTCACTTCTTTCTACTCCATCTTGTAAAGCATCTAATTTATCTATTATGTATAGGCATAAAATATTACAAACTTATGTTTTCCAATATTTGAGTAAGTTCACCAAACAAATAGTTTTCACTTTCCTGAATTATTATGAATATAAGGGATATACAAGGAAATTGTACAGTTTCACTGCCTCAGAATACACTGTCTTTAGGTAAAAAGGAACATATCCAATCAGTAGTTGTAATTAAGTTTGAAGGGTCATTATTATCTTGATGAAGAAACAATGGAAAGAAGAAATGAAAGGAGTGAAAGGATAAAATGAGCACAGGAACAGTTGAATTACATTTTGGGATTGATCCTATTTCCCACCTAAATAGACTAAGAAACACACTGGCTTTGATTTTAATAGACTTCAGTTCATAAGAACATTTTTCATTTACTCTTTTCTTTTTCCTGAATATTGGATTTTTTCTGATCTGAACTCCATTTCCTCTGTTAGTAAGAGGAGAGCAATAGAATTCTCATCACCAGAGTAACTTCACCGCAAAATTGCCATTTGCAAATCTTGGGTGAGATCGTCAAAACATTCACTAACTTCAATCAAATGGATGGTTGTCATTTTTATAAACCAACTACAGCTCCTTTGAAGTCCAGAGCAGAATCAGTTTCAAGTTGCTATATCTAGTTTTAAGCTTTTGTATATAAACACACACACAGAGAAATATAAAAGGAGTGAGAAGAGAATATTGTCTGCTGTAATTTCTCCCATGTCAATTGTATACATCAGCCCCTGTGTCTACAAAAAAGGTGCTTAGTTTAATCATGTTGCTAATGAGTGTACCATCCCACACAACTCAACAATACCAACAGGGCTCTTATCAGGAAATAAAATTGGAGAGCTCATAAAATCAGATGATTATGGTTGTAATGCTTGTCCTCCCCAGAAGGCAGTCTGCTTTTAAATGGACTATCTTGTCTGGTTTCTTGCATGATTTGTAGTATAACATATTGCAGAGCACACTGCAGTGATCTAATTTGGAGGAATGAATGCACTGATGATGGTAACAATCCTGGTCTCTAGTGAAGAGCTGGCTCTTGTGAGGGAAGCCCATTCCCCAGCATCGATGCAATGCAGTTGTCAAGTGCTGCTTAAAATCCAAGAGGGCCACAGGCATTAATTCTCAACAACAAATGCAGAGTACCCAGCAGCAGGTGAGGATGGATGTAATTCTTATTACACCTTGAAATTATTTCCTCCTGTCGTTGTCATAGATACTGACTCTCATTTGAGCCTTCAGCTCACTGCCCCATCCCTCTGTGTTACCTGAATGCCAAATGTGCACTACTAAAGAAATAAATAAATACACGGCGGAGGAACTGGACATCACACACAGACCAGTATGATCGAGTGAATGCCCCTTTATTATACACCACACACAGTTTATATAGAGCTAAAGCTACACACCATTGGATAAGTTAAACCCTCACACCATCAAGCCACAAACTTTAACTGGTTATAACCCATATCTCCCAGGTCCAATGTTTTGGAGAACTTATCCTAGATGTTTTCAAGAACCTCTCCGGTGTGCTGTGAGAAGCCTGAGGAGCTCCCATGAGAATCCTCTAGGGAGTAGCTACTCCTCCAAGCAGCTGTGACTTGTTTATTCTCAGCTGCCTTCAGTCTCACAGGGTTGGGATAGGTCTGAATTGCTCACTCTTCATTTCTCTGTACCAACACACTACCAGCTTAAAGCAGACACAGGTGAGGGGTGGCACCAGTGAGTGCTGATCAGCAGCACGAAACACAGCAAGAACCCAAGAGTTAACACAAGAATAGTTCCTGGGACTGAGCTCTGAGGGATGTCTATCTTGAAACCAGGACTTGGGGATTATCCAAGATGGCACTGGGCTGCGAAAGGGTGCTTACACCCACATACCAGGAGGTAGGGCAGGGACACAAAGGAGATAAGGGGTCTGAGTCCAAAAGTCTTGCAAAACCCACCCTGAAGTCAGCAAAAAACAGGAGAAGTTGAAAAGTTCATGACGATGAAGAGCAAAAATATGACCACTACCAGGATGAAGTGACAGGATGTACCACCAAAATATTCATCAAAAGGACGACCCTGCCCCTGACTCCACCTGGACTCCACCTGTTACAAATATTGAGTGTTGCGATAATATAAATATTTATGTAGAAATGTTGTAATCTCTCACAAAAATTGTATAAATACACTAACTTCTTACTGATCACTTCGGAGCTCTGTGTCCAGTGCGAACCAGGAGTTCCCCAACGTTGTTCCAATAAATACCTCACTTTACTGACTGTACCTCTGTCTCTAAACAGTTTTGTTATGGCTTTTGGGGCATCAAGCACAGAGCACTGATCCTCTCTGCTCTTCCTACAAGCTCATGCCAAGCAGGAGGGGGCTTGGAATAAAGGTGTTGTCAGCCAGCAGCATTGAGGTGAGAAGGAATTAGCCACAATTGTGACAGTGATCAGGGAAACAGCCATGTAGAAGAAATGCCATCAGCTTGAGGGTTAAAGTGTCTCTAATGTCTGTTCTGCCTGGGGCTGATGGACAGAGCACACCAGGAATCTTGGTGTGGACCTGCAGTCTTTCCTTTCGGACTTGGAAATAATGACAGCCAACAAAAAAAAGGAATATGAATTATTTTGTATGCTCAGGTAGTCTCAAAACCATCTTCTCTGAGATTGCAATCAAGAACCAAGGTGCTCTCATACTGGATAATGTTACCAAGGGTGTCAGCCAAATGAAAATGCATCCGTCAAAACAAGCAAACAAACAAACAAACAAACACCACAGATCTGTTGAGGGAGAAAGAAAACAGATTTTCTTCCCTGAGAAATACAACTGTTTTCTGATTTCCTGAAGATATTTGATGAAAGAGTATTTTAAGAATATAATTCTATTAATATTCTAATAGTAATATTCTAATAGTGATAACTATAACTGTAAAGTAAAAGGGGAAAATTCCATACCTATGGAATACAAGCATTGTGTTTTCTGAAGTTTCTTTTTCAAACTTATTTCCAGTTAATCTTCATTACCAAAGATTACTTTTTGCTTGTCAGAAGCAAGTTTTCTTGCTTGCCTGGGCACCAGGCAAAGGAGTGAGGAAAGCCCAACAACAGGAGAAACTGAGGATCTGGGAAAAAATGGCAGAGTGTTACTGCCATTGCACCATCATGAAATATGTTGAATGTGAAGTGGGAAAAATCACTTATGTTAATATTCCATTTGATCACTTGAATAACTGGTGATCGAGGAAATTTTAAATTTCATTTCACTTTTTATTAGTGAATCATTACTAATAATTATTGATTCATTTATTAGCCAACTGCTTCAGGTTTTATTAGTGGAAAAAGGACTGGTGAGTGGGCAGTAATTGCAATTGAATGGTGTTTTCAGCAAAATAAATTGTGTCACTTTAATGTCCTGTTGAGGAAACAGGTGGAAATTGCCCTTTTAAAAGAAAAGTTTTAAAAATTCTGAAATTAAGGAACTTAATCTTACTATAATGTGTATCTGTTGGAGAGGAAGTGTTAAAGCAAAGAGTGATGTACAGACTAAATTACTGGGAACCTGTTTTCTCTATAATTGCACCAAGTGTATTAGCAGTTTGGGTCTAATTAGGTTGGGGGTAGTGCAAACCATTATGAATTCTATCAGGAATCTATGGTTACTGGTTTTCTGCATTCTATTAAAAATATTGCACTTCCTCTTCACAGCTAAACACAAAATAATGGAAGAACCACGTTTTCATATCTTTTTTCCTGCACAACTGGAACATGCTCTGCAACACTG
Organism: Willisornis vidua nigrigula; assembly: GCA_021164005.1. Classification (NCBI taxonomy): domain Eukaryota; kingdom Metazoa; phylum Chordata; class Aves; order Passeriformes; family Thamnophilidae; genus Willisornis; species Willisornis vidua. The sequence continues at coordinate 1,393,855 of JAJPCS010000340.1, forward strand.
ACAAAAAGGTCTGAAAGGAAATGCATTTAAATGAAGAAGTGGCCAACTTGGAGACCCTTATCTTGTTAGCAGTTTGCTGGGGTTGGTACCCTGTGCTCCAGGGGAAAGAGATCTTTATAAAAATCAGGCTTTCTTAAAATACATTGATAATGGAGTAATTCCAACTGCTCTAAATTTCAGTATAGCCCAAATTAATTTAAACCTGTGCATAGGATTAACTTTGGGCAAAAATGGAATGCAGTTAATGGAATTAACACTGATGTTAATTATGTTTGTATAATCTATCCTTTCAGGTCAGCAAATCAAGTAATTCTTGTCTTCTCAGTGTTACTGTGATAGCAAAAGGAAATCTACCTCTATCCAGCCTGGCTCCTGAGGCTCCATCAGAACTGAGAAGCCTCTTGGGCTGTATAAGCTGATGATATGAGAGTGACCATAAGCATGAATTGTACATGAATATCATGATTTCTGCCACATACTTTGTTTTGCTCAAATCACCTGTCCCCTCCCAGACTTCTGTGGCTCTCTCTGTTTCAAATTCAAGGTTAATCCCAGTACTTGCATTGGCTGACTGGACTACTTATTGGACTTGGGAGGTTTGACCAGCCTCAAATAAAACACCACATGGTGAGCTGAGGTGCTGGAGGTCACTGTCAAAGCCCCCAGCAAATGACAACTGTCCAATGCAATACTGGAAAAAAACCCCTTTTTTCCTATTATTTACTTTAAATTTTTTACACCCTTTTCTGGAATATTGTTGTATTTTTTTTTTGTAATTTAAAACATACTTTGGTTTCCCTTAATCATGAACTTTTATATTCCTGCTAATATGTCTGCATCTCCATCCGATACCGTACCCATGGAAGCCCATTCAGCCTAAGGTGACTGAAGGCCCACACCCAGCCCCTGAATCACCTTGTCCAGAGCTGCTTTTTGCTGACACAGAAGCAGCTCTGCAGCGCTTCACATCCTGCTTTGCAGAGGCTGCTGAGATTTTTGGGCTGGAAGGCAGCTTGAAGAAGACAGAAGTTCTCTACCAACCTGCACCTCAGGGAGTCTTCCATCATCCCCACATCACCACAGGTGAATCAGAGCTTAAGTCAGTCCAGCAGTTCCCCTACCTTGGCAGCATCGTTTCCTCGGACAGTAAGATTGACAAAGAGACAGACAATAGGCCAGCAAAGGCAAACAGAGCCTTCTGAAAACTCCATAAAAGAGTCTGGTCCAATGAACACCTGAAGAAAAGCACAAAGATCAGTGTCTACAGAGCCATCGTACTGTCTGCTCTTTTCTATGGGTCTGAATCCTGGGTCATCTCCTGCCACCACCTGCGGCTCCTCGAACGCTTCCATCAGCGCTGCCTCTGTTCAATCCTAAACATCCACTGCTCTGATTACGTGACCAATGTGTCTGTTCTGAACAGGCAGGGGTCACCAGTATGGAGGCCATGCTGCTGAGAACGCAGCTGTGCTGGGCAGGGCACGTCTCCAGGATGGAGGATCACCCACTGCCTCCCCAAGATTGTGCTCTATGGAGAACTCGCCACCGGCTGCCGCAAGAGAGGAGCCCCGAAGAGGAGATACAAGGACTGCCTGAAACAACACCTCAGCCTTGGCCATATTGACTGCCCCAATGGTCCACTCTGGCCTCCAATCGGGATTCATGGAGACACACCATTCACGACGCTGCTGCTTCCTTTGGGAATGCAGCACAGTCAGTCTGGAGGAGAAAAGACACCGCAGACAGAACCGTTCCTCGCCAATATGGCCAAAGGAGACGTTCCCCTGGGCCTTTTGTGACCGGACCTGCCTATCCCGTATCGGCCTTTTTAGCCACCAGCAGCTTGCAGCAAGCGTGGGTAGTGCCCTTCCCAAATCTTCGTTCGTGGAGCCTGGCCATGATGATGATGAATATGTCTGCAAAAACTAAATACTGTGAGAATATGATCATTAACATTAAATTACTAGTAACTGTTCTCAACATTAATTCATTTTATAATTATTTTCAATTTGAATAACTAAGGTCATAAGCACATAAAATATTTTATAGATGCTGCTGGTTAACAGCATTATAATTGTTGAGTGATGTCTGCTCTTTATAGGTATGTTTGGCTGTACAGAAGCTACACACACAGCTGTGACCCACAAATTGTCCCTGAACACTTGTAGTTGGCAATAGCCACGTGTCATGCTTTCCTAAAATAACTGGTGTGTTAGGGGAGTGCTCCTCCCAGTATTGTGGTGATCCCAAATTTATATCAAATTACAGTTAACAGTTAACTAGGACAGATTTTTCACTTCTGTGTGCCTTCAAGGAGAGTTTTGTGTACTATTGACAGAAATTCCTGCAGGTTTTGGCTACTGTATTCTCTTGTCAGCTGCATGGGAATAATGCCATAAATGGTGATGAAACAGTTATTTGAGGACATAAAAAAATATCTGCATCACCTTTTCTGGAAGGGATGGTGGCTGCAAACAGGTGACGGATTGAATCTTTCTCAAGAATGATCTCAACTTAACAAGCAGTTTCTGAGAAACCAGAACCAGAAGTGAAGATGACGGCCTTAATGTCAAAGTCTAAATGTGTACCTGATATCCATGGGAAATGTTAAGGAAATAAAAATTTATTAGGATTAAAAGGGGGAAACAGTTTGTAATCAGCAATCAATAGATAAGGTATTTTTCTGTCAATATTTTCCTTTAAGTCTTTCCAGACATCTGAACGCCAGTCCCAGATGTCTGTGTATGAGGTGCAGGAGTCAGCTGGTGGTGGGGAGGGGAGGTGGATCTTTGGCTGTGGCCGTATCACTGTCAGTGTATTTTTGCAGTAAAGGAAAGGGCCTGTCATGCTGCCCAGTTCTGGCCTGTGTGTCATGGCAGTGCTTCCCAGCTAATCAGGGCAATGTGTGAACAGTGTGAAATGCTGCACCCAGAGAAGGAGCTTCCCACTGTCCCCAGGCCAGCCTTCCCTCCACACTCCCTGTGTCTGACCTGCTTCCAGAGGAGGGACAGGGCAGTTTGCTGAGTATGTGCATCCCTCATTTGAGCCAGACTATCAACAAATTAGCAGCAAGTGAGATGAGTGCCATATTTATTTCCAGTGTCTGGGTCCTAATCTATCTATTTCTGGATGGACTGGAGAGATGGGCTGATTGCAATGGGATGAAGTTCAACAAGGCCAAGTGCAGGTCCTGCCCTTTGGCCACCCCAACCCCTGCAGCGCTCCAGGCTGGGCACAGAGTGGCTGGAGAGCAGCCAGGCAGGAAGGAACCTGGGGGGACTGAGGGACAGGGAGCTCAACAGGAGCCACCAGTGTGCCCAGGTGGCCAAGAAGGCCAATGGGATCCTGGCCTGGATCCAAACTAGCGTGGCCAGCAGGCCCAGGGCAGTGACCCTTCCCCTGGACTCTGCCTTGGGGAGGCCACACCTTGAGTGTTGTGTTCAGTTCTGGGCCCCTCAGCTCAGGAAAGAGATTGAGGGGCTGGAGCGGGGCCAGAGAAGAGCAACGAGGCTGGAGAAGGGAGTGGAGCACAAGTGCTGTGGGGAGAGGCTGAGGGAGCTGGGGGTGTTCAGCCTGGAGAAGAGGAGGCTCAGAGGTGACCTCAGCACTGTCTGGAAGTGCCTGAAGGGAAGTTCTGGCCAGGTGGGGGTTGGTCTTTTCTCCCAGGCACTCAGCAATAGGACAAGGGGGCACGATGGGCTCAAGCTCTGCCAGGGGAAATTGAAGTTGCAGAGCCGAAAGAAATTCTTTGCAGAGAGAGTGCTCAGGGATTGGAATGGGCTGCCCAGAGAGGGGGTGGATTCCCCATCCCTGGAGGTTTTTCAGCTGAGTTTGGCCATGGCACTGAGTGCCATGATCTGGTAAAGGGACTGGAGTTGGACCAAGGCTTGGACTTGGTGATCTGGGAGGTCTTTTCCAACCCAATCCATTCTATGATTCTCTGATTCCCATCATCTTCCAGACAGCAGGAACAGACTTTGTTGTTTTTCTGGAAATGGCTATTGATGTTGTCAATATACTTACATTGATAATGAGATACATTCATTACAAGGTGCAACAAGGTCTTACCCACTAGTCATACTTGTACTTTGACAGAAAGATCCTGAAATTGTTCAGAGGATGCTTTTGACTGACAGGAATTTGTTTCTGTCTTCTTCAATACAGTGTGGCCCTATAAAGCTTGAAACTCCCCAACTGGGAGGAGAAGTGCCAGGGCTGCATTTGCTGGAATCCACTATCCATAAGGAAATCCCTCCTCAGACACAATGCCAACACAATTCCTATTGCTCATGACACTCCTCTGCTCTCTTGATGACTAGTCTGGGAGGGTTTTTTTTTGGCTCAGAAATCCAATATGAGGCTCTGTCTTAGTACATTCCTTGCTAACACTTTTGAGCTCTTACATGTAGAGTTTTCTGCCAAAAATGAGACATTTCTGTCAGTGACTGTATAAACAATCTCAGTCCTTCCTTGAAAATGAATCTGCAAGTCAACTTGCATCCCAAGCTCTCGTCAAAACTGTGTTATATTCTCTTTATAACTTGACAGGTGACAATCATAAATTTTTTCTCGGTACTAGGGAGAGAGCTTAAAGAAATACAGAAATAAGAATTCTTGTTCTTCCTTTCTCCTGTTTCTTTTCTATTTTTATTTTTGTTTTTGTTCCTGTGTTTTACATAGAGCTTTGGACTAAGGATGTAAATATTAAAATAATAACCATCTTGCATCACCTGCTGAATTTCCTCTCATTTGGCTGGTGGTGCACGTGCCCCCTGTGGAGGATTCATCTGCTTTGCTTACCTTATCTCCCAACATTTGATTAGAAAGACTTACACCATATCAGTTGCAAACACATGGGCCCAGATGATTCCGTGTAATCCAAAACAGCCTGACACCATCCAGGAAAAAAATAAGGCTGGAAAATACAGCAGAGTTCTGGAGATAAGAATAATCACAGCATGGAACGTTAACTTTACTGTGGGCTGCACCAGAACTCATCAGTGTGTGGAAGGGCATTTCTGTGAGCTGGGTGAGGAAGTCCTGAAGCACTTTTGAGTATGTCTCACTTTGGCAAAGTGTTTACATGCAGTTCAAATATTGAAGTGCAGTATCAGGCCACTAATTTTAGAATAACTTGGAGATTGGTATGAACAGGCATGAGATGTACATAGAAAAATGAAAAACATACTATTATGTGCTCAGTTGGGAAACTGGGCTTTTCTGCCAGACTGCTCAAGGCAACAGAATGGATTCTTACAGGTGTTATTTTTTTTAAAGTTCCACATTTCTTGTTCCAAGACACATTTCTTTGACTTGGCTCTCAGTAGTAGAGGGGTATAAAGCAGCAAATTTAAAAGAAAAGCAATTTAAAATGTGCAAGATCTATACACGAAAAATATTACTGACAAAACCTGATGCACTTCCAGGAGGGTTCATGGTAATATGCTACAGGATAATCTATAAAGAAAAGAGAATTTCCTGGGCTTTATTTACAGAAGGTAATTGATCTATTGCACTCCTTGTCTATGTGAGATGGACAGTATAAGCAGGAAATATCAGCTGAGATAGTGGAGTTTTAGTGGTAGGCAGTCAACTTCAGTTTGAAAATTCTTCACATCTCAGTGATACAATAGTATTCTCACAGGAAGGCAATATCACTAACAGTGGCTGAATCTTCATAGTGTTCATTCTGAAACCCCATCCCTTACTCAGGTAAGATTTGTCTTCATTTTGGTTCAGTGGAACGTCCCTCAAAGAAAAAATAATAGTTGGCCTGTAACAGGAAAGTTTCTTTGCCTTTTCTTTATTTCCTTTCCAAACTACCTTGCAACATCCTCAAATCTCTCTGCAAGAGGAGTATGGAGTGTGTTTCATTATTATGATATCTCATCTTAAATCTTCTCTGGTAACTGCTGACCAATGGCACACAGTACCACTTCTAGTGTTGTTGTTGAGTAGTTGTGCTGGTTTAAAGGCGAACCAGCAGGGAAAATGAACTCACCACGAGAGAGATCACAAGTCAGAGGCTAAAATTTAATAACAATATTACAACAAATAGACTGACACAAAAAGAGATTGCTTTCAGCTCATAAAACCTGGCAGTATGACCCAGTGTCCTGGGGCACAAACCCAAAGGGGTTTGTTAGCCCTGGTGCTGAGACCCCTGTGGCTCCCCCAAGTCCCGAGCAAAAGGGGTGAAAAAACCTGTTGGTGCAGGCGAGGGCTGTGGTCTGGTTGAGAGCGGTGATCTCCTCCTGCCGAGGTCCTGCTGCTCTTCTGGATCCAATGAGAAAATTCCCAAGGTCCTCCTACCCACCACTTATGTACCCTCAGGGAGCACCCAGTCCCTCCCCCGGGGCGGGGACTCACACAATGGGTGATTAACTCTGGGAGCCAGGGGGTATTGAACTGTTGATGGCCCATGAGCAGCCCCGCCCCCTCAGGCTGGGTGTGAAGGTGATAATGACTCCCTGGGCAGCTGCTGCTAATGGCCCATTGTCCTTAGGGAATGAATAGAGGGGGTAGAATACACAGCTTTAATCATCCCCACACAGTGTTAGCTGGTCCCTCCTGCTGAACTAGGACAGTAGTTTAAAGCAATATAATGCACACACACCCTGTAGGATGAATATCACACACTTTTTGCATGAGCCTGCAAGAAAGGGTTTTTGGTGGTGAGAGATTTGGCCTATTGTGCTGCATTTCTTAACAAAATTAGGTCATCCTTTCTTTGTGTCTTTTCACAGCTGAACAGAAGCTTTTGTGTTTCCATTCGACTTCCATTATTTCTTGTGTTGTTATCTGTACCACAAACAGAATCAATGAGATCATATGGTGCTGTTATTTAAAAATATTTAAGCCTCAATAAGCAGTAAATTTGGTTTACCCTAGGAGCACAGCTTGGGTAAAAAATGTGGAAACCTTGATGAACTTCAGTGTTTTCAGTATTAATCACTAAATGATGTAATCACACAAGAATCTGGTGCATCCCTGTTGCTACTTGCCTACAAAGATGTGCTGCTCCCCAGCCCAAGTGAATTTTCTTCACACAGAGACCTTGAATCTTTGGGGCATTGGCCTGGTGTCCTTCTGATCAAAATCAATCCTTATCAGTTCCTTGTTCAAGGAAGATTCCTCACATGGTGTGTTTCTTATCTTTCCATGATCAGAGTGTTTCCCATCATCACAGAATCCCAGACTATTCTGAGTTGGAAGGGACCCACAAGGATCATCAAGTCCAACTCTTGAGTCACTGGCCCACACAGGGGATTGAACCCATGACCTTGGAGTTATTACAGCCAAGTTTTAACCAACATCTGCTCATAGGTGATGGAACTATGCTCTCACAGTCTTGTCTTTCTCCCCCTCTCCTTCAGAGGACAAAGTGTGGACAACTGTGTACCATGACCTGCAGATGCAGACCCCTGTGCCAGGCACCAGCCCCGAGAAGGTGTCTGTCCTGCAGCTCAACTACAGCGCGACGATGGACCAGATCTCTGCCATCACCAGCAGTGCCGAGTACTGCGAGCAGTTCATCTCCTACTCCTGCAAGATGTCCCGGCTGCTGAACACACCAGGTAGGCTGACAGTGGGGTATCCATGCAAGAAAGAACTTTATCTGAACAATTTGACAGGTATTGCTGTTAGAAAAGTTCATTCAGTGAACAGATTTCTTTGTTCTCCACCACTAAAGTTGGCAAAGAGGTGAATAACTGAAAATTCAGAAGACATTAATTATTTTCTTTTAAAAATTTGCCTGTTTGCTTAACTACTAAAATGCTTTTTACTGCACCATGTGTTTCTGTGCTCTTCTCCCAGATCTGCTGCTCCTTAAAGCTGGAGGCTTTTGGTAAACATGGTAACTTTTAAAGCTTAATCAACAGAGGCATTGAAAAATTGCTTTGAACTTTATGATATTTTTCTGGTTGTCAGTTTTGATATGCTACAGTCAGCAAGGGCACTGGCTGAATGAGGGCTGGGATTATCCCACTAATATTTCTGAAACAGTTTCTTAAGCACAGAGTATTTCTGAGTAATCAGGTGCCTTACACATTTTAGGGACTGACATGATCAGTGATGCAACTGTGTGGGAAATGATATGCTATTACCTACAAGGAGATTGACTATAAGTTTCTTCTTTTGCTGTGTAGCTTTACTGGAAGAGAACAGTCCTAGTATTGCTTTCTGTACAGGCCTCCTCAACAAGTGTTACCTGTAACTCATAAAGACAAAAGTATTAGTTGGTCCAGAACTAGTAAAACAGCACATAGAGAAAGAATTCCATTTTTAAAACTCTTTTAATATGCATCTAGTACTTGTATGTGTGCTCTTACTGTGTATGAGAGATTTTGGTGTTAAATTAAATCTTCATGGTACTTTGGAAGCCTGGTTTATATGTGGAAATATATGACACATTTTCTTGATTGTGAGATGAGTTGATTGTGATAAGAGCTATTCAAATGCATCTCAGATTAATTTCTGCATGTTGTACTTGAGGGTGCTTCCCCTCCTGAATTTACTCTGCTATATTTTCTTATGGTGCCATAATAAGGATTCACCTGGCATGCCTGTGCCTCATCCTCCTACTTCCATAAGCATCCTGTTAGTTAACAGACACTGCAATTCCTGTTACTCCTCTCCCTCCTCCCTGCTGCTTTTTCACTGTTTCTGATGCATGCCTTGTCTCTGTGGCTGTTATTTTGCTTAATTTAGCATAGCACAGAGACTCTGCAATGTGGGAAATGATTTCCTCTTTCCTGGGCCTTAATATGCAGGATCCTGAATCCTGTTCATCGCTAGGAGGATTGTGATTAGATTCTGCTGATGGATACAAGCTCCCTACTTGCATAAAGCTTCAGAAAAGTTCTATATGCATGTACCTTTGGGCAGGTATTTAAAAGGCAAATTTATTTGTTAATAGAGCTGGAGATAACATGCTTAGAAAGCTCATAGTTTACACACAGTGCAGTGTTAGAGTCTTCTTCTTGAAATGTATAAAACTATTATTTCAGGACCAGTTTGTACTTGTTAGTATATATTTATATTCTCATAAAATTAATATGCTGTAATTGCAGGTATTTTCTCCACCTTCTAGATTTAGAAGGGCAATTAAGCAGCATAACTTACTGAATCTATTTTAAGAAATAATCAGTTTCAAATATTTGCATCTTTAAGGTTGTTAGCAATTTTTGAGCATATTTTTCAGGTATCTCCCTCTCCGTGTTTTAGCCATTTTTGTGGAAAAAATAAATTCTCTTGGAAACTCTTTATAAGCCACTTTTTTGGTCTGGGAAAAAAAAAGACCACAGATATTCTATAATGCTTTTTTTTCCTAAGTGATAGAAAAAAGCAACATTATTTTAACCTAGACAGTAACAGAAAATCACACTGCAGTATTTGCATAACACCTGTAATGGTTTGTACACACAGAACAGCAGTGATTTGTGTGCAAGTGAGGAAGAGGCCACTACATTTTCTTTTCCTGTGTTCTTGGCTTCAGTGTATGGTTTTTAAACTAGGGAACTAATTTTTCAACCCTTTCTCTGTTCTGGAGGATTGCCATATTTGCTGAATTTCTGATGACACACTATTCATCTCCCAGCACAGCTCCAAGTACTCCTGTGGCTTCTCCCACCACTGAGCTTTTTATGGAGAGCTTTGCAATATGGTGCCCACACAAAGAAATGAAGAAAATAAAAAATCCACCTTTGTGTGTTTCTGGGACAGGGAGAAGCTGGGGGTGCAGCCAGTAGGAAAACCTCTCCAGGCTTCCCAGGATCAGGAAAGAATTGGTGGCCTTGGCCATAGGAGCTTTTCCAGGCTGGAAATTTTCCCTTTATTCCTTCCAGATGTTAAGGAACCACTTGGGATAGAAAGCTCCTTTTCTTTTAAATTGCACCAAAGACAACTGAGAAGACAGTTCAGCGACTCAAGTTTTTCACTTTTTGTTTCCTGGGGGTCATGTCACTCTCCAATGTGATTCCTTCTCAGGGAGAAAGTGCTCAGTTATTTAAACAAATCAGGATCCAAGCTGTTTGTTGGTTAGTAATTAACAAGCCATCAGTGAACTGCAGGTTTTGCAGCTTTTAGTTGTGCATTTCCTGACAAGGTAAAGCTGCATTCAATTGCACTAACATATGTTCTGCTGCTAACAATAACTTAAATGACTTTTTTGTATGAGGCAGAAACTACATGAAATTCTGGGTCAAAGAATTCTCATTGTCCTGTGATTTCAGAGAGATATATAAAAAGTAGTCTGTACAAACTAAGAATTCTCATTCTGCTGGTATGAGTTTTAGAGTTTAAGAGTTTATTGCTCTGGGTCCATGCCTTTTTTCCCTTAATAATGGACTTTCATCCAAGCAAAACAACATGTCCATCCCAGCAAACAGATTGAAATCATTGCTGACAATAGGGACTGGGGGTGACTTTACAAGTAACAATGCCATTGTCTTTCCACTTAGTCTGAGGGAAGAGAGGAATAAGATGTTTCATGTAATCTAAGTTGTAAATGACTTCTGGAAACATACCTGAAAACAGGATTATCATGAGGTTGTAGGATAATTCAGGTTCAAAGAGACTGCAGAAGGTCATCTCGTTCAATTTGCTTCTCAAAGCTGAGTGAACAGTCCTTGTCTAATAATAAGCAAAGACTATCTGGAAATGCAGTTTTCTGTCTTTACTGTTTTGGCTTTGGAGTATTTTTTGTTTGTTTTGAACTTGCAGCCCAATATGGTATAAGTTATGTTCAAACCCAGGGGTCTGTTCCTAAGCCTTGACTAAAGATCATCAGAAACACCAAATGAGTCCAGATAGCTCAGTGAGCTTCTCAAGCCAAGTGCAAACCCAGACACTTGTGCCAAAAATACACCCTGTTATGACAATAATCCTAAAACTGTGGGTACACTGTGTGTTTCTGAGGAAGGCATTTGCAAACAGGGATCCTGCAGTGGGTGCAGCTGTCATACATTTTATGCTCCTGATTCTTATAGAGATCTCTTCTATGATTGCAACAATTTTATTTTATTTTACCAACATGAAATTGATGCTTCTTATTGTCTATTTAATGTTTTTTCTTAGAATCAGAATTCCTTTGTGAATATGCAGTTATTATCATGATAGAGACTTAATCTTGGCAATTCAAGTAGCTATTGCAGTCAATAAATAAATAAATGAAATAGTAAGCCCATGGATCATAATTGCAATCTAATAACAATGTATATGTATATGTGAATTTGAAAAAACAAAAACAAACCCAAAAAAACTCAGACTTTTTGTTTTGTTTTTCTCTTTTATATTTGCATTTCTCATGTCCTCTTTTCTTCTTGTTTCCTTGGAAACTTCCCTTTTGAGAGGATAATAATGTTTAGCACTGAGGACGTGCAGAAAGCTGGTTGTGATGCCCATGCACTTTGCAGTTGGTGTGGCAGGTGATGGGACATTTCCCCTGTTTGCAAACAGGAACTTGGAGATAGGAGGAAGTTCTTTGGTGCCCATTGGTTAAAAGGCAATGTAGTATATGGTATTATTTGGCTCTTATAGAAATAACCTTCCCTTCTTTGCTCTAAGAAACAAAATTATACAGAGAACAGTGACAGGATAAACTCAAAGAATGCAAAAGGTTAGTTATTCTATATCTTAATCCACCTTTTTCATGAGACTGACTGATAATGTTTGGCAGAAAGAAAACCCCTCTATCCAGTGAGGTTACAGAGAGGTACGTTTATCCCAGGCCCGGGTGCAGGGGGGAAGCTCCTCCAAAACCTGCACACCTGGTCGGGTTAACAACTGGTTTATATGCCAGTAAGTTATACATATTTGTTATTTCTTCATGCATAAGCATTATTTTCTTACAGAAGGCAGGGTTATTATAATGAGTTTCCAGAACTGATTTCCATTTTCTCCACCCCTGCTGCTCCTCCTTGTGCCTGGGTTGTTCCTCCTGGTAATTCAGGGCAGGGGTCTCTGGTGGTCTTTGGGGATGAAGTCAGTGGTCTTCCTCTCATTAACCTTTTACCTTTTATTCAAAACTGCTTCTAACTGGACTTGTTGGCAACTGTAGCTGGTCTAATTGGACTTACCTTGTTCTTTTGACATGTTTTCTGATTGATCTTCATTTCATGGGCTATCCTGGCTGTTTTAATTGGTCCAAGAGGCTCTGGGGCCTCTTGGTGTGGCATCTTCAAGGACAGGTCTGTACCTTGTGAGTTTTGCTCTGTTATACTGTGAATTTTATACTACTAAGCAGCAAAATAAGCATAAGTAAAATAAGCAGAAGTCCTAAATAAAATAAGCAAAATAAGCATCCTAAGTAAAATAATCATAAGTAAAATAAGCATAAGTTCCCCCCCCCCCCCCCCCCCCCCCATCAATAAAACCTTCATGTGACTTCTCTGATATGACATTTCCTATGGGCCACTGCTCTTTGCCTCCAAAGTGGGCAGGGAACAGCACTCTGGTCCTGCCACTCCTCCTTTTACCCTGGGAATGAGCCCCTGAAAGGAGGGGGCTGCTGCCTTCACACCATCTGTGTCTTGTCATTTCCCAGAGCTGTAGGAGCTGTAACAAATAATCAGAGAGTGGGAGCTAAAAGCATAAATACAGAGAACACAACAAGATCTGCTGGTGTTGTGTTCCAATTTTGATTCCTATTCACTGTGCCTGCAGGCAGCGTATGAAAACCATGCAGCAGAGTTACTGCAGTCCATGAATTACTGTTTCAGGCCTCTTTGTCTCTGGGGGAAGTGAGCCAGCAGCTTCAGGAATTCACGAGCTTAACAGGTGAAATGGAAACTTCATTTGATGGTGGGTTCTTTTAGTTACAATAGAGCAATCATAGTGCCAGTAGGAAGGAAGATTCATGCACGCACTGGGATAAAAACAAAGTTAAAAATTGCAGTGTGTTATTTTCCCCAAGTAGCCATCCAAATGAGAACTTAAGGAACTTATGATTTTTGCCATCACTACCCACTAATTGAGCTACAATGCCAGCTGGAGATATAACTCCTGCTTAATAAGAGGAATAAGAGGACTCTTTTTCAAAAAGAGTCTGAGAGGATGGGATTTCTGCATTCGTGCAGTGGTGAATAGGAGCCTCTCCAAAACCTGCTTCAGCATTCTGTTTTCCATGTTCTTTCAGAAAACATACCCCTAAGCTTCCATGTGTCTTGCCCAGCATTAAAAATATTGATTGACCCCTCTTCTTAGTGCTCCAGTAAAGCTGAACTCAACTTCTAGTGATTTAAAGCACAACAAAGACCTTGCTGCACTGATCTACATGCTCACGTCCTGGAAGTGAAAACCATCAGCTGTTGGAGGTTTATTTTTCACTTAGTCATTGTCATGGTGCCATAAAACAAAAGAAGTCAATAGTTCATATGCTAAGTGTTTCTCAGGAGATACCTAGCAGTGCTCTTCGGAAAATGTTGGGCAGGTAAACAGTCAGCTGAAGGGGTCATTTATTGCAGTCCATTGCTGATATTCCCTTCTCTCCTGTCTAGGTTTTCAAAGCTCTGCACCTTTGCTTCTGTCTTAGCAACCCCTTGGCAGTTTTTTAATACTGGGATCACTGAGTGTCCTGGTTTCACTTTTTCTTCATCATTTTTTTAGCTGGTGAACAATTTTTGCTAATTTCCCCAGTTTTCATTGCTGTTGTGCAGGAATTAGACTTAATGCATTGTCACTATGTGAAAAAGGCTACATGTTGCTTTGGTTTATTAGAAATAGTAGTACTTGACAAGAGCTTAGTGAATATCATAAATCCTTGATGGAAATTTTACCTGCAGTGCTGGGAACCCTGTTTTCTTTCCTAGGCCTTTTTAAGAATAAATGATGTATCTGAGTTTTAACTTTGCAGTTCAAGCAGAATATTCTAAAACAACAGTTTCTCATACCCTCTCTCTGTGTGAATGTGCTCTGCTTATTATGGGAAAAGGTTCATTATCTTTATTTCCTAAAAGAAAGATAGAGAAAAGCAATATTTTCATCCCTGCTTGTAGAGCACCATGTTTTATAAAAGCTGTTTAAAACCATTCATTATTATTATTTTTACAGAAATGGTCACAGATGTTGCTTGTTCACAAACCCAAGTTGTTCTGGGGAAAAGTTATCTTTCTTGATGAATCACCCAAACAGATTAGTTTATTAATTTCTCAGACAAAATGCATCTAGGTGGTGTATCATTGCATGTCTTGACAAGAATTTCTCCTCACTCATATTGGAAATGTGTTTGCATTACTCTGAGTGTATTTTTCTCATTCAAATACACAGTAAGAATATTCATTCCCATTCCTGAGATATGTCATAAAGGAGAATATGAAGAATCCAGCTAAACATACACAGTTAAGATGGCCCTTTGCCCTGCATAAAGCAGAGCTCCATTCCCTGGTGTGTTGTGGCCTTTTCTCCCTTGCCCTGCATTGCCCTCGAGGTGACTTGGGTTCAATTATTGCTGAACCATTTCCTGCCCTGTTTCCTTGGCTGAGTTGGAGCTGTTTCATTTCTTCAGCCTGGGACTTTTACTGTTTATCTGAAAGTTCTAGTTGGACCTTCCTGCCTTCCTACCTGACAGCCTGGGGCACTGAGCTATAACTTCTGTATGTGGGGTTACATTTGGAGAGTCTTCTGCTTCTCAGGAGCCTCTTTGAACAGCCTTCAGTTAATGTTTGGAGTGGGGAAATGTTGGAACTGCTTTGTGAGAGTCACTTTCTGGTTTTGGCAATTTTTAGCAGATCCCACCCCTACATTGTGCAGGTTTTTGACAGCAAGTTCAGACAACCCCCTGGACCACAGCAGAATGCAAATGAACAGGATACACAGAGCGGGTCTGGTGTGATTGTGTGACAATATATGTATATGTGTGACAATATATGTATATGTGTGAC
>JAJPCS010000340.1:1431144-1458938 GCA_021164005.1 Willisornis vidua nigrigula
CTGATTTTATTCCTGGTCATTTTCTTCCCTTTCTTCTTGGCTACTAAAAGCTCCTCTCTTTCATCTCATGGGAAGCACAGAAATTAAAATATAATTTTTATCTGTGCCAAAATGCTGGGCACCTTCCCCAAAGCCGGTCTGAAGGTCAGGGTAAAATGGAACTTGTGTGCCTGTTCAGCTGATTGGTAAATGGATGCCAACAAATTCAGATGTTTCTATTGTAAAAGAAGAATAGCATTTGGTGTTCTCTTACAGCAGTTTGTGTCCATGTGATATTTTATCTCTTTCTCAAATTTAAATCTTAGTGGGATGTTTGCATTAATTCTGTGTTTTCCAAGCCAGGCATGGCATTGCCTGGTGCACAGGGTTGCCACCGAGTGCCAGGATGCTGAGGGATGGCTCTGCCTCATGCCAGTGTCTTTGATATGAGCAGTAAATGTCAGTCTCTGTCTTGCCCCTGCCCACACAGGTGTGTTCTTTGAAGGTACTCAGTAAAACCTACCTAGCTGGAAATCCCCTGGCTCTGTTTATCTCATATTTTAATAGGAAGTTGTGAAATTAAGACATCAAAACTCTTGCATTGGATCTGTTTTACCTCCAGAATAAGGACAGCAGTTTGAAAGGAAGTAGTTGCAAACATATTGGCATCTATCAGAGTTCCTGCAGGCTGTGTAAGGAAATCTTGTACCTGTTCAGCTTAGAGTGGATTCAAAGTGAAGCTGAGCACTGTTGACACTCTTTTAAGATGCAAACAGACCATTCTAAACAGCCAGGAGATAAAAATACAGTCATGCCGTGTCTGTATTGTACTCTAATTTTCCAGTTGGCTGATTACCATTGACTAATTAGGTAATCCAGACAAAGTTTGGCAGAGCTTTTTGCATTTCATCTAATTGGGATGGGGGGAGGGTGTTCCTCGAGTAAAGTCAGAAATTCAGTGCTTATAATATATGAAGAATTTGATTAATTGCCATTTAGGATTTGTAACCGAGCAGAGCTATTATCTCACCATTATTTTACCCCTCTGACAACATACAGGAAATACAATGGAAAACTATCTTAGCTGTTATATTTGAAGTGTTTATAATGTATAGGTTTATTTGACAAGGAGTTGTTAATATTTTCTGCAACAAATTGATTAATTTTCCACCTGGAGAAAGCATTTATTGTATTACAGTTCTGAAGTTATACAATTAGCTCAGCTGGTTAGAGCCTGGTGCTAATAATGGTGAGGTTGTGGGTTGGATCCCCATATGGGCCCTGCATTCATGTTATGCCATAACATTGTAGAGATTTGGAGACTAAACTACTATTACAACATGAGAAGAGCAAAGAGGAAAATAATCCATAATATTTTACCTGCTCTTTCTTTCCTGAAGTTACACCTGATGCTTCAGAAAACCCCTGTTAGCATTGAAAATGTTTGTTTGGCAGTTTAACATACCTGCTGTTGCATCTGTTTTGTACGTCACCTTCAGCACAGCTCTGGAGAATGTGTTGGTTCCAGGGTGCTGTGTGTTATTTGCTGGCACACACGGTTACTGTGGTGAGTATAGAGGAAAGATGAAACTGTGCCTGGCATTTTCCTAGAAGTTTGAATGTAGAAAAACAACATTCTAATTTTTTTCTCTCCCTCATCTTCTCTACGAGCTTACACAAAAAGTCTTAATTAAATTTCACCTCTTTGTTGTTAATAACTTTGAGATGCACTTTAAAACAGACAAATTGCATGTTCAGTTTTTAATTTATTTTGTTTGTTGCTTTTAAGAAGATGGAGTATTTTGAAAAAAAATTATATTTTCTATAAATTTCAGTTGAGTCTTGTTTGGCCCTCATGTTATGGTCTTTTGAGAAGAATATAGAACCAGTTACCTAAAGCATCAAGTAAGAGAACCATTTGGCACCACTAATAAAGATGCACAGTTATTTTATAAAATAATTTTTATAAAATTAATTTGTAAAATAATACATGCAACATCAGCCTCAATGTCAGTGACAGCACAGGATGAATGAAACAACAGATGTGTTGGGCAGCACACTCAACACATACCTAATTGCACAGAGATTCTCAAGGATCATGGAGGTTGTTGCTCACCAGTTACACTTCCATCTTTTTAGATTTTTCATGTTAATTGTATTTGGTCATCAAATCTCATTCTCCTAACTTGGTTTGGTGTCCATTCTCCTTTCCTTTGACCTTCCCAGCGTTTCACTGTCAGCTTCTCTGGCTTGCCCATGAGTTTCCTCACTTGCCATGTCAGCCCCTGTTCATTCTGGTTTGAGAGCTCCCAGTTCCCTGCCCAAATTCCCTGTTAGGCTCTTTCACTCCAAATCTTGCTCTGTGTGATAAGTAAACACAACTGATACTTAAAGCCAGGGCTTTGGAGTCAGCATAGCTGAAATCTTAACAATCTAACCAGATAATTATTTTAAGTCCAGATCTAATTATCAAAGACAAGGAAAATAGAGTTCTTTCATGTAAAATCAAAAATTAATAATACTAATACTCCTGATAATAGAAACTATCAGAATTCTTACACAAACATTTCCTCCTCTCTGCCCTTTTCTCTGGTGTTAAACTCCCCCTTGAAGCTCCTCCTCTCTGGATGCCAACACTGGCACCACCAGCCTTCCTGTGCAGGGTGGTTGGCAGAGAGTCACCAGTGTCTGCCGGAGTGTCCCAGGATCTTTGCTGGGAAAAGCACCATGTTGGGGCAGTTTCTTCTTTCTTCCTCCTCTAAGATTTACTAAAGTTTAATTTTGTATTTTTCAGCTTGTCCACCTCACTCCTGAATTCTCTATATATGATGTTTTATTTAGGCTGGGTGCTTGTTCTTTTTTCTCTCTGCTACTCCTACACCTGCTTTTTTCCAGCTCCCCACTCTGCATTTCTCTAACTGACCTCTGATTTCTGGGTCTGGTGTCCCCAGGGACAGCCTGGCCTCTGACTCTTGCCATTCCTCTCCTCTACCCCATAACTGGGTCCCTGTTTTCAAGCTACCTGTTATCGTGCCAGACCTGCAGCCTTTGCACTGTGCATTAATCATAAATATTTAAATCTGCACAGAATAACTGCTTGTTTCTACTACTTGTAAGACACCAGAGTTTCAACTTCAGAAGAAACCCAAAAGTTAAATAAATTAGGCATACCCACATTGTCTTTTTTTTGTTTGGTTGCTTTGGGTTTAGTTATTATGACAAAACATAATTTAAACAGAGCTTGAGTCAGGTCAGCAGCAGCTAATACAAATCTAACAAGCCTCAGTCCTGAGGCCTTGGGAACTCAGGGCAAAGCTTATGAATTTAAAAACTGGGTCAAAGTCTGAGTTGGAACAAAGGAATCTTTTTAAAGTTTTAGTAAAATTGTTGAGAGGGGGAAAAAAGAAGAGAGAAAGCAGTTTCCTATTGCTGACTTCCTTTTTCTCTTGCTGACTTCCTTAAGGTTTAGTGGGGTGATTTCAGAAGCAATATTCCCCTCAGAAATGCCTTAGAACACTTTCGTTTAGCCAGTCACATCACTGCAATTTATTTTACAGTAGGAAAGCCAGAGTCTGCCAGGAAAGATGTCTAAACTGCAAATTAAGTGGATTTCATGGGTTTTTTTTTCAACTTTGGGGACAAATATAGCTCTAGATAGTCTTTCATATCAGTTCTATAACAGTGCTCAGATGTTTGCATCTAGTATGGAGAAAAGAGTAGCAACCAGATCTTAAGGGAATTTCTTGTGCTTGCATTATGTCTGAATCAGATTTACTGCACAGATTGTAAAGGAGTAATTGAGTATTCTGTTTTATTTGGTATTTAGCTCTTTTCTTATATCTCTGTAGTGTTCTCTGTAAAGCAAAACATTAGTCCCAAGCTCATCCTGAGAGTGCTTGAAGTCAAGTAGCACAATATTCACTGGTTTTACTCTTCACGGGACTTTGGATACCTTCTGCTTGGTCCTGCCTTGGACACGCAGATCTCTCAGTAACAGTAGAATTTCTCCTAGTGGGAGTTGGTTTAGGTTTGTGCTGCTCCAGTTATGGATTTAATCCAAGACTGCACTGGAGACAAATATTATAGACTTGGAAATAATTATATTACATATATTGGTTTTAATCAAGTGTAGCAGTAGCTCTTTTCTTGAAGAGACAAGCTGAGAGACTAAGTCTTATTTTTAATTTAGTTTTTATAATTTTGGTACATTAGGTATGGAAAGAATTTTTGACTATGGGGCAATAAGTGGGATAAGGTCACTTTGCTCATTTATTAAAAAGATGATCTTCTTCTGAAAAAAGTTCCAGTGTTCAAAACTAAAAAGCTGTGAACTCGTTTTCCCTGGTGAGTGAACTGTGCTCTCTGCTCACTCTGTAGAGTACAGAAGGGGTTTTTTCCTAGCTGTGTTTGAACACTGTTAAATCAGTATGTGAGATCACACTTTTTGTCAGCCTTCATAAATGATTAAGTGGGAATTTTAGATATTTACAAATCAAGAGGCTTGAAGTACTTTTCTTGTTGAGCTTTTTCTGGTTGGCTCATTTGTACCTTGTGTTTCAGTAGAGAATATTATCAAGACCTACTCCATGTCTTGGGTGGTCAGACCTGGATCACTGACATCAGTCTATGAAACAGCAGTTCCTGACACTTGTGAAGACACAGTTTCATATTTGAAAAGTGCCTTTTGTCTGTAAGGCTGCTTTTTCCTAATCATTCATGTCCTGTATTGATCCCATTTCTTGTCTAGCTGTTTCTTTCCTAACTGCGACACTGCAGGATTTTATCCCGCCGTGTTAGTGCTGCAGTAATTACCTCCCACAAGGGGGGATCCTCAACCAGAGATTCTGAGCACTACAGAATGCAAATCAGAAACAATGGCAGGAGCAGCCTGGAAGACTTGCAATATATTCCAGAGAGAAGGTCCTAATGGCTAAAGTACATTTGGAGCTGAGCATTTACTAAGTCTGCCTTAAGCTTCAGTAAAGTGCATTCCACTGTGAGCCACATGAAAACGCAGCTTTTTCTGGTCAGTGCCAGTTAATTGTAATTAAATAATGTGTTTTGCAGGACAGCACCTCACACTTTTCCAACCATCTGTTTATACAGATAGATAAGTTTGGTTTCTGTCCCAGTTCAGCAGGTGGGACCAGTTTATCCCTGTGTGGGTGTGACCAAAGCTGTGCATTCTCCACCCTCCATTCATTGCCCACCAACTGTTCCCAATGGCCCATTGGCAGCAGCTGCCCAGGGCACAGCTGAGCCCTCAGGCTGGGAGCTGGCTGGGAAAGAAGCCTGGCAGAGGAGCTGGGAGAACTGCCCTGCAGGGACTCCTTGGCACCTCCACACCCACCTGAGGGCTCAGCTCTGCTCAGGGGCCAGCAACGATTCCAAACTCCCCCCTGACTGCCAGAGTCAGATCCCCCAGGGTGGAACTCCCTGCCCTGGGGGAAGCACTGGGGGCTCCCACCTGCACCTGAGGGGAGAGAATCCTGGGGGTTTGGGGACGTCTGGGACCACTCCTGGGATCCAGAGGAGGAGCAGACCCTGGACAGGAGGAGCCCACCACTCTTGCCCAGACTGTGCCATCATCTGCACCAACAAGTTTGTCCCTTCCTTTTCCTTTGGACTCGGGGGAACCACGTGGGGCTCAGCACAGGGGCCACCAAACCTCACTGTGTTTGTGCCCCAGGAGGCTGGGTTATACTGCTGGGTTTGTGGGTTAAACCCAATTTCTCTTTGTGCCATTGCATTTATTGTAATATTGTTATTAAATTGTAACTCTGACTTACAATCTCTTTGGTGTTGGGTTCGTTTCTCCTGCTGGTTCACCTTTAAACCAGCACAGTTTCTCTGCAGAGAAAGCGTAACACTCTTTCTCTCTCTCTCCTCTCATTTACGTTGAGTACAAGTTAGAAAAGTGATTGCACACACTGATGCTTGACAGAGCAGCAAGTCTTTCCTTTGTGATGTTCGTACTGGAGATGCTTTTACAATTTCAGACGGGCGAAGTTACCAGTATTGTCTTTGTTGAACAGAAGTGTCAAGACTTACTTGAAATTAAAGGCCAAAAAGTGGTTATCTTGCAGCAATGCAGGGGATTGCTAAACATTAATTATTGATGAACACCTTGAACCACTTGAGTAAATGACATTAAGTGCTGTGAGAACCAGCTCAGGCGTGAAAAATTCTGTTTATGATGCCATGCCATAAGGATGAATGTGACAATCAATTTTGTTTCTCAGAAACAGATTACATGAGAGCCTGGTCTTAAAGACAGTGCTTACTTAAAGAGGAAAAAGTAATCCACTGTTAAAATAATTACTTTTTGTTCTCTCCAAATAGAGTGGAACATTAAAGCTTGTTAATTGATTTTAGAAGAAAAGTGAAACGAGACGTTGGATGTGATTAACATATGCTGACTTTGCCTCTCTGAAATGTTTACTTATGAGTCCAGCATTCCTGTCACAGACAAAATGAGTCTATTTGTCTTACTTTAGCCTCTGAAGGACTGTTGGGAGCTCTAGGGAGGTACTGTGTGTATTTATATTGGCATATATACACACTGTCAAAGGAGTCTGCATTTCAGGATTGAGGAAAACACATTAGGAGTGGGCAGGTTATTCTGTTCATGGTGAATGATCATATCTGATTCTAACATAGCTCTGTAATACTAGATGTTTTTTGGAAGTATATTGTAAAACAGCAACCAGGTGCTTTACCCTCTTTTAGAGGAGTGTGAACTTGGTTCTGGCTTTCACAAAACAGGTGAAGTTCCCCCTGAATTCGTGCTACTGAGAACTGGGTGAGGTGTTCTATCGGTGTTTATTCTGAAAGAAGGTGCTTTATATTGACAGAGGATCAGTGATCCAAATAGAGTAGCACTTGGACTTACCCATATCTCAGCTTATGGGGCAAACAGCAGTAACAGTTTCCCAAGGTTCCTATGGAGGCGTTGAGCTTAGTGTATGATGGCACTAAAAAAGCAGGGAGCCTTCTTTACCTTTGTCTTGGTATCGTTTTGGTTTTCCAGCCCTGAGCAACCCCTCCTCCTCTCCCTGTTCCTCAAAGCAGGGAAAAGGAAAAAGGAAAAAAAACTTGAAAGAAACTGAGTTAAGTCAGGGTATATATGTATATTTCTAAATGTTGACAATTATATGTATACAATCTGCACCCACAATAGGAAAAGGGAAAAGGGAAGGTGGGAAACAGGGACAACAAAGAGCAAAACAGACGCAATAGGTACCAAACACCCCCATCCAGCCCCCAAGTACACCAGTACAATACAACCTTACCAACAACTCTCAGGAGAAAGCCAGCCCCTTCACTCACATCTCTCTGATCTTCTGCGTGGCTCCGATAAGGGACCAAGAGCAGCAATAACTCCTTGTTCCCAACCCTCACTGGAAACAGAAGAATAAGTCACTTCCTATCTCCCTGTCTCATATCCTCCCTTATCCTGTGGGAGGAGAAAAAAACAGGTGAGGAATACCTGGGAGACAAGCCCCTCTCTAAGTTACATCTGGTTACCAGGGAAGGCCTGGATCAAACCAGCACAACCTTGTAAAGCTGGTGCCATTGCGGTGTGCAGCAGGATGGGAGGAGTGGTTCGAATGCTGCCACTTAGAGTAGTGTTCCAATTTCTTCCCACAGTTCAAGGAGCCATGGGCTGGGCATAGAGAAAATGTCTCAAATTGCAGTATTTTCAATAAGGCTTCCAAAGTGAGAAGGCATCCCTGATAAAAATAGCTTGGTACTAAGTATAATGGTAAGCAAATCTGTGCTCTCAGCTTTGATGCAAATCCTTGGTAGCCTACCAGGATCTTAGCCTTGCTTTAGTTGGATATTATTGCTTAATACCTTTTTAATACCTTCTTGCTGGTTTGCCAGTGCTTCCCAAAAAGACTCTGAGCCAAGACTGCACGTGGTGGTCTTATTTGGTCAATACCAAAACACATTGTGGCAGCGTTAAGAACATGGAGAACTCAGACAGAGCAGAGTGTACTGTGGAAATAGATATTTTGTCTGTATTTTATATTGCCACGAAATAAATTGAAAAATATTCATATTCCATACAGGCAAGTCAAATCAACTGTAGTTCTGCCAAAGATTTCAAAACAAATAATTTTGTTTGTGTAAAGATCACTTGGAAAAATCCCACCTTTTAACCATGTTATTTAAAACTTGAGCTGAGGAACTCCTTTTCACTTCCTGTGTGTAAAGCCTGGACTTAGCACTTATGAGACTGATGTTATGTGGGACCTACAGGACCTGTTAGAGTCAAATAGTATCAATGGCAGCTACTTAAGATCGATACACTGCAAGAATAGGTAAATGTGGAGAAGTTTAGGGCAGGATGTGGAGGATAAATATGCCTTTTTTATAACTCCTACATACATTATATAGTAGAAAAACTTATTTGCAAATGGAGCATTGTATAGAAATGATCAATTAATGTCAACTATTCATAGATTATATTGTGTATTATGCTACTGTATAACAGATTCAGTACTAGACATGGGAAAAAAAACCCACACACAAGCCACTTATTTTTTCATCTGAAATGGTGAGTTTTTAAAGTAATAAATGTATTTACAGAAATCAAATCCTGCACGGTTTTATAACCCCAAAAGGCAATACATTCATGATGAGTTACTCGTTATAAATAATACAGGCAACTAATAAATTTTGTAAATAAGCTGAAGGCAGAGAAGTTGTCATACAGCATTTCTACTAACGTTGAAGTGTACAAGTTAAGCATATGTCTTATGCACTGATAGGGGAATATCAGACAACAGAAGAGCCCCCAGAGTAGTAATTTAAAAGCAAAATAGCTTCATGTAGTTAGATGTCTGGTTTGGGGGTTGTTGGTTTTTTTAATTTTGAAGAATTTCTTTTAACTAGTTGCTCCAAGGCAAGAAATTCACCATTTTGCTTAGGATGATACTGGGATATGTCTAGAAAATTAAAAGGGTTAAATATTTTAAATGAAATATTCTTTAGGAAAAAAAATAAAAAACCAAAGAAAAGTAAGCAAAGGTGTAAAGCAGGAAAGAGCACAGAGCAGAAAATCCCTTAGAGCTGTCCCTTTCACTTATAGCTTTGCACCAAAATACATGTGCTAAGTCCCAGTCCCAAGATGTCATCTTGGTTAGTTGTGCAGACACATTTGTGCTTATTCAGCTTTTCCTTTGCACTTCCTTATTTTCTGCAGAGATGCTGTTATTTATTTCCACTGGTTAAGCCTGTGCATCTGCTCAGTGAAAAGGTGCCCAGCATCAGGACCAGCAGGTTCTGGGCAGGTATGCCCAAAAATCCAGGTTCTGGGGTTTCTTTCAGACTTCACCTACAGAGTGAGAGGGCACAAAAAGATACCTGAGTGCTCTGAAGGACACGTTCGTGCACCTGGTCTAGTGGAAGGTGGGATGAATTCAATGATCCTTAAGGTCTCTTCCAACCATCCCATGATTCCATAGCATTACAGATATTCTATTTAAGACACCTCATCCTCCCTCTTCCCATGCCTGGGAAGACCTTCTGGTCTTTTATGCTTTCATTGTATATGCACAAATCAAGATTTTTCAGCTTCTGTCTTTGTAACATAAACTTTTAATTTTTTATTTGCATATTTCCATTTTCATCTATATTGTTTTACTACAGTCCACTACTTTAATTTCCTTTCCAAATGCACTTTCTCCCTTGACACACCTTTTAATCCTGTGCAATGGATCTATCACAAAGCCTTGGGCTCTTATGTCCACTTTTGTCTGTTTTGTCTGTTCTGGTTATTTGTGAGGGATGAACCATGTTTGTGAAATTTTTCATTAAAACCTGGTTATATATTGGATTGCTGTCTTGCAGAAATTCAGAATATGTCCATAGAAAGGGCATGAAGTTCAAAGTACATCCTTAGACAAGACATGAAGTTCAAAATATGTCCTTAGACAAGACACTTGGACCTTAAGTAATTGTTACTGATTTAAGAATAGCTGAATGAATCCTCTAAGGCAAGTTTTTATGTCATCATCCTTATCATCAAGTGGTCCCTTAACTGGAGCAAATACTAAATAGACAAGCAAATTTAAAAATGTGTTTGCTTTTTTTGTTGTTTTTTTTTTTAAATTTACTATTAAGTGCTTCTATCCAAACAGGAAATTTAAAAAATACAGATGTGAGTCTCTCAGTCAGTATATTCTGGGCTTGATCCGTTAAGGCATTGGGAATTTTACTGATGCTTTTAGAAACTCCTTCAGTTCACAGTTATTCTTGATCACAGGAGAGATTGTCTCTCAATTTAATGTCTCTGGATTGAATCCATAAATCTCTTTCTTTAGCAGGACTTTGGAAAGCAGTTGATGGTTAGTTGGGCTCTGCAGGACAGACCATAGTACTGTCTTAAGCATCCAAAGTACCAACAGACCAGATTTTTTTCTCTCATTGTTTTCCAGGCTCTTTTGACCACACAAAATCCTGGGAAAGTGGAACGAATGTGTCTTAAAATACCCACAAAATGTCTAGAAGCAAGAGAATTCATTTCCCTGACACGGCTCCTTAGTCACTGCCAAGGAACTGGAGTCGTGCCATGCCAATGCTGGCATCACAGCAAAGAGCTGGTGTTGGCAAAGCCAATCTGCACCAAACCTCAGTCAGCCTTTGCCACTCGTGTTTGGCAAACAGGGAAAGGTCTGTGTTCTTTGTAGGCCTAAAGTGGAAAGAAAAATGTGAGTAGGGCAGACAAGACAGCCTGAGTTTTGGTGCTTGTGAAGTGGAACACTGGCAGTGTCTTGCTTTGTTATTTTATTATGGCAGGGCAGGAAAACAAACCATCCTAAATAACAATTAGTGAAGTCACAATCCCTGAATTTTCTCTGAAATGGATACCTACATATAGGAAAATCACCCCTGCAGTTTGTTATTCCCGAAGGCTGAGCTTGCAGAGGGATTTTAAGAACAGCATCCAAGGGAAGTATGAAGCCAGTAGCTTATCTGAGGCATTCAGCAGAATTTGTTCCCAAAAAAAGTGATGGAAAAACCAGTTTCTTTGCCTGGGTTTCCCAGCTACAGTAAGGTAGACATCTCACCAAAGCTATTTATTTATTCTTTTTTCTCAGTAAATAAGTGAAAAATCAACTGAAATATCTGCTACTCAGTTACAGCCAACAGCTGTGAAATCTGCTTTCATGCTCCCTCTCTCTTTGCATGCCTGGTTTGGAGGCTGAACTGCAGATGTATTACAGGACTCTGTCCCAGCCATCAGTGCTTGCTGGAGATTCCTCTCAAGTCCTCTTGACATACTTGATTTGCTGTAAATAACACTCATTGAGGCAGGACCTTGTAACTGCCTCGGGAACCTCATTCATTTCAGAAAGTCTCCACCATTTGCCTTTTGAGTGAAGTGGTTTAGAGAGCATAAATGAGATGAATAGATGTTTCAGCTGACATGGACACACAAAACCTGATCAGAATTTTTTCGGTATTTTTATAGGGAGGCTTCAAATAGCTTGATGGTTTCGAGAGCTGGGATGGCATGGAGGGGTTTTTAATCCTGGTTTTAAGCAATTTGAAGTAAACTCTCGTGCTGAAGCACAAATTATCTCTTAGGGCTTAATAGCCCTTGCTAAATTTTCTTCTGCCAATTTGAAATAGGTGCTTTTTGAATCTGGCACAGCTTTTGGGTTCTTGAAAAACATGTGGCAGTGTGCTGCATGGGGTGCAGAGGAAAGTCAGTCTGTAGTGTATTCAATGTGTTACCTGATGTGTTACCTCTTGTGTGAGAAGAATCAGGGTGTTATTAACAAATCGGTCGTACCTAATTAACCCTTTTCACTACTCATTACTTTTGTATACCTTCATTTTATCTGCTCCCACTTATCTAATTTTGAGGCGGAAAATCCCTCGACTGTGCAGGCATTTACCTCCAGGAAGTTGTGCTCTGCTTTTAATCATCCTGTCACTGCCTTTGCAGCTTTGTCCTCTTCTTTTGAGATTCAGGCGTAGGGTGAGGGCCGGGACACAACTGGATAGGAGGGGCTGAGAAAAGAGGATTTTCTGCCTCATCTCTTTAATTGCTCACAAGAATATTGCATTTTCGTGTGTGTATGTTACTGCAAGCAAGCTGATATTTGCATAGGATTGTCTGTCGTGGTTTCAAGGGGATTGGGTTTGTTGCTTGGTTTTGTTGTTTGGGGTTTTTCTGTCACATGAACTGTGTGTAACTGTGACGGCTGTCTCAGTAGCACAATATAGTATTTTCTTTTTAAAATTTAACTGAATGAGGAAGATAACTCTTTTGAATTTCAGCATGGTTTTTAACCACTGTAATATTTCCAAATGCTAATCATCTTTGTGAATTGCCCTTGGTAACGCTTTTAGGACATACATATACATACTCTCAGTGAATATGCAGCTGAGTTTGAGCAGTCTTTGCTCTTGAAGTGCAAAATTGTGCTCATCAGGAGTGTTTCACTCTTGGGTTTGATCTGTGTCCAGCCTGTTTTCAGAGATACAATTTTAGTTTCCTCACCCTTTAGTAGGGACCACAATCCTTTAATCAGTGTGAACATTCCTGGCGATGTATCAGGTGAGAAATTCCAATTCTTTTAGTTCTCAAAACAGTCTGTCTGCACTTGAATCTTCCTTCAACTTCCCCTTTGAAATGACATCATCTTTAAGAAAGAAAAGCAGCTGCTTTAGGGGAGGTGAGGCAGAGATAGCAGGCACGGTGTTCCCACTGCCTGGCTGGAGCAAATGCCTGGGCCCCATCTGTGCTCCAGCAGCCACTCGTCCAAGTTTCAGTGGGCATCTCTACCAGAAATTGGTTTTTGCAAACAAGAGAATCATATTTTTTCTAGCTTCTGATACCCCCTCCTAAGGACCACACCTTTTCGATTCTCAGCAACAAATCCTTATGTGTGGAAGTTCTTATCAGGCTGAGATGTGAGAGTAGGCTTACAGCCAAAACTGTGTTATCTCCTTTTGAAAGCCTGAGCAGTTACATGGACAGAAACCCACATACCAGCAGGTGACAGAGACAATTCAAAATTCAGTGAAATGCAAGTTCAGATTTGTCCGTGTTTGTAATCATGTTTCCTTGGAGTTTCCAAGGCTTAAGCCTGTATAGTTATTCCAATAAAATATATTCATAATCTTACTCATGCTGAGATTTATTCCTTTTGCAAACCAGACCTCATTTAAAAAGCTGGTCACCTTGCTTCAGTTCCTTTCTTTCTTATATTGGATACCAGCCCCAGTCTCCTGAAATTTGTTCATAATTCCATGGAGGGTTTCATTGCCTTGCAGAAGAGATTTTGTTTGCAAAAGAATAAACAGTTCCAGATTGGATAGAACTAATCAGCTGTGTATTTCCTTCCTAGCAGTTCCCATCCCCTTTGAAGTGTTTGGGGCTTTGGTTTTTATTTGTTTTGTTTTGATCTGTTTGGGTTTTTTTTGGGGAGGGGGCGGGGGGAAGTGTGCAGTGGGGAGTTGGCTTCTTACCTCAGGGGCTTGCTACTGATAATTTTCTACTTCTTATTGATTTCTGGCTAAGCTTAGTAGAGTAAAAAGAAGTTGTAGAGGTTGAGTAGAGTGCTCAGTGATGCAGAAGGGTAAAGAAGAAGTTCTTAATGAGAAACAAATCTGGCTGCAGAACAGAAACAGTGCAGTAGCCTAAAGCACATGCTCTCCTGAAGTTCTGGTGTGATCCTCTGTTCTCCATTATCCTGGTCCTGCCTGGAGGTGCTGAACTCCTCAGCTGAGCTCAGTGCCCCATTGTTGGATTCTTTCATGCCAAAGCAATGGAAGGAGATAAGACCCATAGCCAGGTGGGGGTTGGACTCTTCTCCCAGGCACTCAGCAATAGGACAAGGGGGCACGATGGGCTCAAGCTCTGACAGGGGAAATTGAAGTTGGAGAGCAGAAAGAAATTCTTTGCAGAGAGAGTGCTCAGGCATTGGAATGGGCTGCCCAGAGAGGGGGTGGATTCCCCATCCCTGGAGGTTTTTCAACTGAGATTGGCCGTGGCACTGAGTGCCATGATCTGGTAAAGGGACTGGAGTTGGACCAAGGATTGGACTTGATGATCTGGGAGGTCTTTCCCAACCCAATCCATTCTATGATTCTATATGGCCTTACTGCTTCAACACTGTGGCCAAACCAGTTCAGCCCCATGAGGTCCCTGGGTACAGGGTGAGTGTGCCCATCCTGCTGTTATAGCACCAGCCCTGCCTTCTGCACAGCACTGCATCGTGCTGTGTGCATTTTTCATCAGATATCTTATTTCCTGGTGTTGCATGCAGATTTTAGACTCCCACTAAGTGGATACACCTGGAGCAGGCACGTCTACAGATAAGCCATGGGCTAATTACTTTATTAAAGGTTTGTCACGCATGGGTTTTTTTTCATATTTCGAATGATCAAATAAATATTTTGGGTTGTTCTTTTGCTTCCATAGATTTCCTGCAGTTTATGTTAGTGAGACGAAGCACACAGAAACCAGGTTGCTTGAGACTGTAGGTTGTTTTTGGAATACAGCAGCCAGTCCTCTAAGGATGTGCTTCCCTGATCCAGCAAACCCCTGGGCTGACTGCCTGGCACTGATGCCTCCTGACATGGAACATCCCTCATCTTTGCTAGGAAACTGTCCTATAGCCATCAAAGCAGGAAGGCTGCCTGTAAACAGCTTATTCCTAATGGCATCTGGACTCTTCAGCTGCCAGAGTGTGTTAGAATCATAGAATCATAGAATCATAGAATCACAGAATCATAGAATGGATTGGGTTGGAAAAGACCTCTGAGATCATCAAGTCCAACCCTTGGTCCAACTCCAGTCCCTTTACCAGATCATGGCACTCAGTGCCACGGCCAAGCTCAGTTGAAAAACCTCCAGGGATGGGGAATCCACCCCCTCTCTGGGCAGCCCATTCCAATGCCTGAGCACTCTCTCTGCAAAGAAGTTTTTTCTGATCTCCAGCTTCAACTTCCCCTGTCAGAGCTTGAGCCCGTCGTGCCCTCTTGTCCTACTGCTGACCTTTTGGCACAAGTCCTGGCTGAAGTGGTGTAGATGGTCCTATTACAGTACCAAGAAATGTCCCTGGGCAGTGCTTGAAGTTGACAGCACAGGGGAATTTTCACTCTGTCTCAGCAGTGAGCATTTTTCTTGCTCCTGCTCTAATGTGTGATAGCTAAAGCCTTATGGAAAGCTGGGTCAGGGTCTCCCATCCTTCACCTGCCTCCTGTTTATATGGCAGCAAGTCCAGAGTAACTCCAGCCCATGAAGAAGGCAATGGCCAAAGCTCTAGAATTTCAATTTTCATAAATATCCTCATCTTCTTGGAAAGGGTTTCATTGCCAGCCACCCACTACCACATCTTTGTCTTTTAACTGGAGAACCCTAAACTGGGGATAAAATCTCGGCATGAATTATTTTATTCACATGAAGAAAACTTAGTTTCGTGAAAAAGTAGAGCATTGGACTTGGTGGGGAAGTAAAACAGTGCAAAAGGTTTGAAGTAAAAATGCAGTGAGCATGTTGGCAGTTGAGATTAAACAGCCTTGATCTCAAGCACATTTGCAGACAGACCTGAGTACACACAAGCCTTTCTTGACCCTCTGCATGGTTTGTGCCATGGAATTTGTCAAAACTATCACTGTTTATATTTTAAATTGGGACTCAGAGGACAATTTTTCCCTTAGAAAGAGGTTGCTTTCTTTTATCTGTATTGTAGTTTTATATCGTTGTCTCCTTGTGTTGAATTGTTTAGGAAATTTTGAATTCAAATACCTGCAAGGTTATATAATTTGCATGTAAATCATTCTCATTCCTAGATCCAGGTATTTTGCTAATTTATCCACTTATCTTCAGAAATAGTTTGATGAGTTTTGTATCAAAACAAACAAAATAAAACAAGACCAAACCAAGCCAACCAAAAAAATTAAACATTAAAACCAGTTCAGTGGGAGTTTTATACTTTGAAGAAGTTTTTATAAATTCTGCATAGGAATATACTTATAAACTTACTTATAATGTGCCAATTTTTTTTAACCCAGTTTCTTTTCCTGACCTAAATTCACCCAGAATGAGAGTAGGACTAAAAAGTAATATTATAGTTACAAACTGTAGGTACTTCCTGTCAAAGAGGAGTTGGCAGATTTTAGTAAGAAAGAATAAAAGACATATCCTTTACTGAGAACAGGCATTAAAAGTCACCACAAAATTAATTTTTAAAGTACTTGCTGCAAGTTGTTCATGATGTCCATGCAATTACTACATGGAACTGGAGCAGCTAATTAAGAAAAATCAGCTACTGTTGACAACAGTATTGTCATTGTATTACCTTTGTCATTAACTACAGAGAGGGGTAAAAAACTCCAAATAATGATATTTTCCTGGGTTCTTTTCCTTCACAAATAAAATTACTCCCTTCAGCAATGGGTATTTTTCCAAAGCTGCTCACAACAATGCAAGGAACTATTAATGATGGAATTAAATTACTAACTATCCATTATGGGAAAAACAACATGAATGTTTCATAGCCATATTTTTGATGTACCAGTTGCAGGTGCAATTTCAGTAATTAATGAATACAATTATAACCTGGGTGTTGAGGTAATTTAAATGTGAAGATAATTGGATAATTTCTTGTTCTATTAAATTAATATTAAGAGGGAAGTCTTGTAGAGAAAGAAAAATGTAACTTGAAAACTTCTGATGTACTTGCAAATGGTAGTTCTGGGTGAGCAAAACATTGACATCAATGATGCTTTTGATCATTTAGGCCCTTTTTGACAAAACTTCAGTGTCTTTTTCTATATGAGAAGAGAGGCAGGTCCTGAGCACCAGATTTCTAATGACAGCTTGATTTCCAATCCAAATTCCGCTCATGTTTCCTAAAATGGGGATATTGAAACTTTTTGAGCTGTTTAGAGAGATGTCTCTCATAACCATGTTATTTAAAGGTGTTTTCTTTGCTGTTGTGAGGTGTTTTTTTACTTACTTTAGTATATTGTTTTGTATTTTTAGAGGCAATAACTCTGGACCCTTCTGAGAGTTTTTTATTCAGTTATCCTGCCTCCTGTTTAGTTGCTTAATATAAAATATAGGACCTGAACACACATTTCTCTTGTGGTTTGTTTTTTTTCCCTTCTAACTCTAGACTCAGTTTTAAGATCACAGTGAATTTTTTTCACATTTTGAAAGAAGAAAAGTAAAAATACAGCAAAGAGAGACAGCAGTTGATTCTGTTCTGGCTATCAGCATCAATAGGGAATGAAGTTAACCTAAAATAATTTTTGATACTGGTATGAGAAAGATGTGCTTGACTGAGAAAAAACACTCAGCAGTCAAGTTTTACACTTTTCTGTTTCCCAGTGGTGCAAGGACACTTTTTTGTTTGTTTGTTTCTAACAGTCAATGTGTCTGAATTGGTAGAACTGGGGAGAGGCAGATCATCTTTCATAGCCTCAAGTAGGAAATAAATACCTGGAAATTATCAAGTACATGATGCAAACTACTAAAAAATAATCCCCTTAAGTCTGATATTTTTGGGTAACACAGACAAGAGTTCTATTTAATAACAATCCACCTTGTTATGTGAGTCAGTTCTCTGAAAATCCAAACCAATGGTACCCAAAAACAAACCTATTGCTGTGCAGCCCTTCACTGACTCTTGCTTGCTGAGGATTTTAATGATCAAGCTCTTGATGCCTTGTCAGATAAAATCAGAATTCCAAGGACTTAATAAGGAAAAAATGGCAAGAAATAAAGGAATTAATCTCCATTAAAAATGGATTTTAAAAAGGAACTTGAAGGGCACATCTTCAGGAAAAAAATAGATGTTTTGAATAATTTATAATCTCTCAAATATTAAAGGAGCAGTCTTGAGCAGTGTCATCTTTGTGGTTTGAATGGGATTTTATGAGTGCCAGCAGATTATTTTTTTTTATTTTTGCATTGGCAGTTTTTGAGCCAAGGGGTGTGCTCAGACACTCCCGTGCTACTCTGTTAATGGTCAATATGAAGATACCTGACACTGTCCAAAGGAAGGAAAATGTTGTGGTGTGTGATTCCCTTTGCTTCCAAGACATGTCATCTACAAAAACCTTTTTTTTAAGTCAGTAGCAGCAAACAAGTTGAAGGTTTCCTTTGAACTGCCATTGAATTTTCCTCTCCTTATTGAGTTCCCATTCTTGCCCATCTGAGCAAAGATCTCAATCCAAACCTCAAGCAGGTTAAAGCAGACAAAGCAGTCCCAGCTGTGAGAAGGGACTGCTGGCCTTGCTGAGACACTCAGTTTATGGGTTAAGTGGAGGATCCCATCAGCAGATTATTTAATTTTCCTCAGTGCCAGAGGACTGAGGATCTCTGCAGGGATTGATAAAATCCTTGGGACAGAGCAGCTCTCAGATACATCCCAAAAGAGCAGCCACACAGACTGAGGGGACAGTGAATCTCCCTCGCAGTGCCTGTCACAGGGGTTTAACCTGAGCCACCACCTCTGTCTCTGAGAGCAGGGAAACAACAGAAGTGCTGTGGGATTCAGGCTCTAAGAAGATGGTGAGGATTTCATGAACTCAGAGCAGCTGATGACCCAGATTAAGCATCTTAAGGTCACTACTGTACGTCGAGGTTAATACAGAATCAAAGTGGAACTTCAGTTTATCACAGAATCCCAGACTATTCTGAGTTGGAAGGGACCCACAAGGGTCGTCGAGTCCAGCTCTTAAGTCAATGAACCACACAGGGGATTGAACCCATGACCTTGGAGTTATTACAACCAAGCTTGAACCAACCGAGCTACCTTATAAAGTACAAAGCAGCAGGACATGAAAAGTCAGCCAGAGCTCCACGTTCTGGAGCCTTATTTTTCAGTCCCTCTCAATGGGTGTATTGTTTGCTTACTGTATTACTTTATTTACTTTTAATTTTTTTTTATTTTCTTTTTTACGTTAGTGGTTGTTTATTTTTTTTCCCTAAAGGCAAGTGCTAACTCATAACTAGAGCTTTCAAATATGGCCTTGCACAGGAATTCTAAGACATTGTGTGTGTGCATATGAAACACCTAAAGCATCACTGATCAGAAATGTTAAGAACTTACTTGAAGGAGGAAAATTATGAAAAGTTTCCACTGCTATAATTCTTTTATTTCTTTAATTTGGTGGCAAAACGTGGTTGGACTATTGATACCTAACTCCACTCCAAGGAATGTGGATTATGCCCTATGTCCAATAAGAACTTCACATAGAAAAGCCTCCTCTAAAATGAAATGTTATGGAATGGATGAAAGTAAAGCTTCATTTCCATAAACCTTTGCTTAATTTTAAGTCCCAAAAGTGAGCATTTCAAAATAAGTATATGCTTAAAGTCCTGATTTGAAAGCAGGTGCTGTGTCCCAGGGCCTGATAGTTCGATGCAAACAGAAGCAGAACATTGTAGACAAGTAAGGACAAAAATGATGGTTTGGTTGGCTGTTGTTTTGGGGGTTTTGTTGTTTGCTTTTTGGTTTGGTTGGTTGTTTTTGTTTGTTGTTGTTGTTGTTGTTTTAGTGAGGAGGATGGCTTTAGAAGACTGATACAAAGGAGTTTGTAGTTAACCAAATATTCAATACCTGATCTGGACCTAAACCACCACAGCACATGCATTAATATAAAGACAGTAGTGGGACTGCGAGACTTTTACTTTAAATCTGAATTGTAATTCTCAAAGTAATTTTTTGCTGGACTGCAAAAATCCTCCCCAAAGTTCACCTCTCATGCATTTTACTTAGTTTGCAGTCAGTTAATTTTTATCCTTGGTAAATATAATCTCCTTCATCAAAACCATCTGCCATTTGAGTAAATGTTATTTTACATTTACTTGTCCTTCCAGTTGAATGCAGTGTCCTCTACTTGCTTGGTTTGGGGAAATAGTTTGCTCCAGGGAATTGAATATTTAATTTGTAGTCACTGAAGCCCTGAACTTTGGAACAGCTATTCCATTATTTTAAGTTTCTGGGCCAACTGGCATAATTTTTATCCTCAACTTGTACATTATTGCAATAAGTAATGTCTTAAGAAGGGTCATCTTTTTATCTGCTTTAATCTCTGGGGTGCTGCAGAATGGCAGAGTTTTTGTAGGGCTGAGCATGTTGTTTGTTGTAACTTCTGTATTTGTGTCTGAAGAGGCTCCTCTTGCACTTGTGCTTTCATGTTCACATGGCATCTTAATTCTCTCTATTTGCTGTGTGTCGGGGAGTTCTCAGTCAAGCTGCAGATCACAGGGGTTGGGAAGCTGTAAATCTGGTGGCAAAGATCAGGCAGAAATTAATTTAGAATTCTGAAACTGTCTGCAGCGGGATCCCAGGAAAATACCATTGGTTCATATCAAAGGATGAGCTAATTGGGAGCATAACGAGATAAAGGAAGGGGGAAGGGGAAGGGAAAGGGGAAGGGAAAGGGAAAGGGAAAGGGAAAGGGAAAGGGAAAGGGAAAGGGAAAGGGAAAGGGAAAGGGAAAGGGAAAGGGAAAGGGAAAGGGAAAGGGAAAGGGAAAGGGAAAGGGAAAGGGAAAGGGAAGGGGAAGGGGAAGGGGAAAGGGAAGGGGAAGAAAGGAGAAGGAGAAGGAAATGGAAAAGGAAACATAAACGGAAAAGGAAACGGAAAAGGTAAAGGAAAAGGAATGAAAAAGAAAAAAGAAAAAGAAAAGAAAAAAGAAAAAGAAAAAAAGAAAAAAGAAAAAAGAAAAAGGGGAAAAGAAAAAGGAAAAGAAAAAGAGGGAAAGGAAGGAAAAAAGAAAAAGAAAGAAAAAGAAAAAAAGGGAAAGGGAAGGGGAAGGGTTAGGATTAGGGTGAGCTAAAATAAAGGATAGTGATTGATTACTAATGTTTTGGGATCTTTTTTCATTTTTCCAACGTAGTGACAGTGTGTTAACTAAATTGCTATTTTGACTATAATTTGTAGATAAGAAATCAGTGCCTATAAATTCAAGATAAGGTGGTTGTATCCACTTTACCACTTCTGACAACTCTGAAGCAACTCTGAGATAATTACCCTCATATCGTTATATATGTGTAACTTCTTGAGGTCCTGCTTCTGAAGTGATAAGAATAATTAAGTAATAGAGGTTATGGATGTAATGAAAAAACTCACCTTTCATTTGTTCCTGTGCTCATTTTTTTCCTTCTCCTGTCCCTGCCCTCAGGGGTGTAATTATAGCAACACTCTTCCTCCAGAGTTATATTTATACCCTTATCAGACCCTCCAGCCCGCAAGGAGGCTGTTAGTAGCTATTAATAGCACTGGGTGTCCTTTTCTCACACTTTCCTCCCAGGGAGTTACTCCAAAGCCCTTATTCTTATTTTTAGATCAGGTTCTCTGCCTCTAATAAGGTTCATCAATGCTGAGATCATAATTTTTTTTCAGTGTGGGAAAAATTCTGACCTATGACTTTCGTTCTACTTTGTTTCCATAATCATTGAAAATTCCAGAAGCCCTGCCCGTGTCCTCTGAGCATTCTGCTGTTTAGGCACTTACTGCTCAGTCACAAACTTGTCATTTCTTTTGAGTGTAATTCTGATTTTCCACGCATCAAACCCATAGCTCTGTCACTTAGCACAGCAGCATTTCCCACCTCTTTGTTTTGAAGGGTTGTTTTTGTTTGCTTGTTGATTTTACAGGACTTATTTACTTTATGACACGTTCCTATTGAGCTGACTCTATACATTGAAAACTTTTGTTCTCCTGAAAGCTGATATGAAAAAAAAATTGCTATCCTAAGTAAACAACATTCCTACTCTTTCCCTTGGTATTCAATATTGATTAATGGAACAGTATGTTTTGTTCATTAGTAAAAAAATACTTCTTTGAAATTAAAAATTATTGGACTTTTTTAGGTAAAATTTTACAGGGCTGATTTCAACTTGTTTGTAGTTAGGATTATATTTAAGTTTTATTCTCTATGTGTTTGTAACTCTTATTATTGTTTTTATTGGTCTCATTGTACAAGCCAAAGTCTTTAGAGCAGACTTAGCTGTGAATTATCTGTCTTGAATACTGATACCAGTGTAACTATGGCAAGAGCAGGTTCCTGGCAGGTTCGGGGGATCAGCATTTGTGGGCTCTAAACAGGTCTTGGAGCTTCCACTGGACTCCCTGCTGCTCACAGCAGGTTTCCTTACCCTGTTACCCCTGTGAAAATAAAGGATGTGTCTTTACACAGCTTTTTTTTTTTTGCTTTTTACACAGCAAATTTCCCTTCCTGAAATGCAGCAGAGATCTGATGTATGTATATGTGTCTATGTTATGAGCAAAACATTTGTTTCAACTTCAATACATACTCTAAGTATACACTTAAAATATATTTTTCAGCTTTTGATGTCCTTTCCTTTATAGTAATTACTTGTGTTGGAATAATGCAGAGAGGATGACCAAAGATTATTACAGAGGTGGTCAGTGCCAGCACTAAAGGCCGATTTGACAGCTAATGAACCAATATGATGTTGGAAGTGCATAATGTTCCAGTGAGCCACTCATTAAATGCAGTAATGAAAGTTTTTTGAAGGGATTATTACTGTTCTAAACCATATTTAGTGATTTGTTGCAGACATTTCCATCTTGATATTTGCATTATAGAATGGAATCAGGGAATCATTTTGGTTGGAAAAGACCTTTGGGCTCATCGAGTTGAAACATTGACTTGGCACTGCCAAACCCAAACTGAACCATGTCCTGAGGCACCACCACATCTCTGAGTGCCCCCGGGGATGGGGACTCAGCCACTTCCCCAGGCAGCTGTTCCAGTGCCTGGCAACTCTTTCAGTGACCAGATTCCCTAACAGAGCCAAAGGAAACCTCCCCTGACACAACTTGAGACCATTTTCTCTTGTCCTGTTGCTTGTTATTTGTGAGAAAAGACTGACCCCACCTGGCTACAGCCTCCTTCCAGGTGGTTCTAGAGAGCAAAAAGGTCTCCCCTGAGCCTCCTTTTCTCCAGTCTCAACAACCCCAACTGCCCCAGCCTCTCCTCATCAGAATTGTGCTCCAGACCCTTCCCCAGCCTCATTGTCCTTCTCTGGACACTCTCCAGCCCCTCAATGTCTTTCTTGTATTGAGAGCCCCAAACTGAGCACAGCACTCGAGATGTGGCCCCGCCAGTGCCGAGTACAGGGGGACAGTCACTGCCCTGGGCCTGCTGGCCACGCTACTCCTGATCCAGGCCAGTGATGCCATGAATGACCTCAACAGAGCAGAACTCTCAGTCAGTTAGAGTGGGATAAGATAAAAAGTAGAAGTCCTTTAATAACAGGCCAAAGGCCCACCAGAATACCTGATGACATCCACATGCCCCCCCAAGCTCTGGCTTCCATGGCTTTCATAATGTGATCCATCCAATCATTACTTTACACATCTCTAGTCCAGCCCTGGTCCCCACCCCTGTTCCACCCCCCAGGAATTGGCTCTGGGGTCGATGAGACACTGTTTTTCAGCACTCGTCTTTCTCAGCACACAAAGGGCTCTTGGAGGTTTTCCAGTGTTCTGATTTCTGGGTCGTTCTGCCCCGTGTTTATGTCTCATTCTGCAGGGCCTTCTGATATCCTTCAGCTCTTTACCTTGAAGAGAGTTTAAACAAGACTAAATAACTAAAAGAACTTGAGCTACTGTTATGTGCTAGGGCTTAGCATGTTTAAACATCGAACTTGAGCTGCTGAGATAGTAGCACACTACATTTGCTTTTGTACTACAGTTACAAGTACTTCCAAAATCTATAAAAATGAAAAAATCAAAACACCGTCGGTATCACCAGGATGCCACTGGCCTTCTTGCCCACCTGGGCACACTGGTGGCTCGTGTTCACCACCTGTCAGTTCCAGATCCTTTCACTCAGGGCAGCTTTCCAGCCACTCTTCCCCAAACCTGCAACATGGCACAGGCAGTGCTTGTGACCTGCATCCAAGCCCCAGAACTTCCCCTTGTTGAACAGCACACTGTTGGACTGTAGATCCAGCCTGTTCAGATCCCTCTGTGGAGCCTTCCTACCCTCCACCAGATCAACACTCCTGCCCAGCTTGGTGTGGGCTGCAAACTTCCTGAGGGAACTTTCCCTAGTCCAGATCATGGCTAAAGACACTAAACAGAAACAGCCCCAGCCCTGGGGTACAGCACTGGTGAGACTGGTGAGCAGCTGCCAACTGCATGTCACCTGATGCCTATGGACTTCTTGATTTTTTCCATTTTTATAAATTTTAGAAGTACTTGTAACTGTGGTAAAAAAGCAAATGTAGTGTGTTAATATTTCTGGCAGCTTAAGGTCATTATTTATGTATCCTGACCCCTACCACGTATCAGTAGCTCAAATTCTTTTAGTGTTTAGACTCTCTTCAAGGCAGAAAGCTGAAGAATATCAAAAGGCCTGCAGAACAAGACATAAACATAAGCCAACAACCTTGGTCTAAGAACACTGGAAAACCTCCAAGAGCCCTGTGTGTGCTGAGGAAGACAAAGATGAAGATCAGAGGGTCCCACTGACCCCAGACTCAAATCCTAAGGAGGTGTGACCAGGGCAGGGGCTGAGAGATGGGGGATTGGGTGGACATTATTAAAAGAACCTGGAAATCAGTGTTTGGGGGGCCATGTCATCATGTATTCCTAAAAGCCCTAAGCCTAGAAATTAAAGAATTTACCTTTTTATTTTATCCCACACTAACTTGGCTTGGAGTCTGTTTTATGGGGTCTCCCACAGCATCACACCCCACCCATCACACCCATCACCACTCTCTGGGCTTGGCCATCCAGCCAGTGTCTTCCCCAGCAAACAGTGCACCCATCCAAGCTGTGAGCAGACACTGTCCAGGAGAATGGTGTGGCAAAGAGTGCCAAAGGCTTTACTAATTTCCATGTAGGCAACATCCCCAGCTTTTCCCTCATCCACTAAGCAGGTCACCCTGTCAGAGAAGGAGAGAAGCTTAGCCAAGCAATTATGAGGCAACTCATGTGGAAATTCTGCAATTCCTGAGTGTTTAGCTGGCAAATTCTGCCAGTTATAAAGCCAGGCATCCTGTGGTGCACTAGGTTAGTAATTGTTATTGACTGAGCTAACAGAACACCAACCATACTTTTCCTGCTGATATATTGACTTTTATTTTTGTTTCTTTTTATTGATGGCCACAGAGTGTTGTGACTCATTTTCACACTGCTTACTGTCACTTTAAAGGAAGTTGTGAATTATACTTGAGAATATGAAAAAAGGAGTCTAACAGCAGAGTTTTGGTAATCCTGTGGATTCAAATGCTACTTTCACCTTCATATTGACCTCAAGTAACACTTTATTACATTCCTGGAGGATTAGGCTGAAAGCACGAAAAGCTTAACATCAATCCATGGCTAAAAAGAAATTCAGAGTAACTCTTTATCTCCCTATAAAGCTGTATTCATTCACTGTCTCCAATCCTGTTTTCACTCATCTTATCAGGAAAAGAACTTCAGGGAAGCAATTCCTTGTAGCTGAAACACCGATCCACAGATTAATTAACCCTCTCTTCCTTCAGTAGCCTCATTCACTTTCTAATCCTTAAAGTCGAGTTACAGTTGTTATCCTTCAGTTGAATGGAAAGGTTTTATCTCTATGTTCTACAAGACTGGGGATTATTGTGATTTTTTTGGACAAATCTCTTGACCTTATCTTCAGTACAAAGGAGTGTCATAC
The DNA here is from genome assembly GCA_021164005.1 of Willisornis vidua nigrigula. NCBI lineage: Eukaryota > Metazoa > Chordata > Aves > Passeriformes > Thamnophilidae > Willisornis > Willisornis vidua. Next base: position 1,456,792 of record JAJPCS010000340.1, read on the forward strand.
CCAAACATGTCTGTAACATTAAGCCTAATTTAACAGTGACCAGAATTCTGTGATCGTTATAGATGAGGACAGGCTACATCAGTCAAAGCCAATCTGAACTGGAACCAAAGTTTTGCCATAATTCAGCTCACCCAGTGTAAAAGGTGGTTCTTTGTCCGTCTCAGGCTCATGGTCAGCCTTGTGGTAGCTTATTTGGCTCTTCACATCTGACATGATGAAGTTCTATAGTATGAAGAGGCTCAATTATTTTCCCTTTCCTCTGGGAGGTCTCTTGCGTTCAGTATTTTGATTTCTGTGTCTTTAAATCAGTCTCAAGCTAATACCAAAAAAAATTTTTATTTCCATTTATTCTCCTGTAGGTTTTTCAAAATTCTTCTGTCTCCTACACATGCAACATATTTATTTGACCACCATTTGTGGCAGGAACAAACCATTCTACCATAATTAGTTACTGCACATTCTTGCAATTGGAGATGTACCTACACTTACAGAGGTAGCTTGAAATTGCTACAACTGCAGTTCCCCATGAGATCTGGCAGTTGGGATAAACCTCTCTACTAACAGGTCATTTCCTGAGGATAAGTGGCTGGGGAGTCAGGAAAAAGATGGGCAAAAAGTCAAATCCATGAGAACTCCTTAAACTTCTTTGGCTTTGCAATGATATAAGTGCAACTAAGGCCAGTATTTGCTTGGGGGAATGCAGCTTTGTGGCTATATAGACATATGCAAGTATTTTCTCCTGAAAGCTACTGCATAATGAACAATTGTCTGTACTGTGTGTGTCTTGAAATCCATCTTTGGAGCAGTGTTACCCTTTCAAGAAGCCTATAAGATCCCAGTAAACACAACATTTTTGTCAGAAGCTTTGTAGGGATTGGAAACAATACAGTTAACATCTTAAAATTAGAGCATTTTAGCCAAGTGGAAGTTGAGGGGAAAAGATTGAATTACATCAATATTTGCAGTTATATGACATTATTATTAATTATTTATTATTATTATTATTATTATTATTATTATTATTATTATTATTATTATTATTATTATTATTATTATTATGTTTTAGAAACAGTTGAAGGAATTATTATTTTAGTGGGTTTATTTTTGCACTTGCAATACAGGCCTCCATGTAGTATAATACTAGATGCATAAAGTTTTTTCATGAAGTGAAACAGCATTTTTCATATTCTTTTGGGGCAAAAAGTAGACTTCAGGAAATATCTCTGACAGTACTGACGTATCAGTGTTTTCAAGACAGCCTGCTGTATACTTTTAAAATGAACAGGAATAAAACTCAGTGCCCAGCAGAGCCTTCTTGAATCCTCATAACTTCAGTAAATGCTTCCTAGTGGAATGGGGAAAGTCTGTCTTGACTGCTGCTGGCTCTACAGGTGGGAATGTTCTCTCTGTTGTTGAACACCAGTGGTAGGTGAACTGGAAACAGAGAATGAACCCCATTTTTCATGGCACACTCATTCTTTTTACTGAATGAGCAATTTCCTTTTACTTGTGTTTCCACTTTGTAGCAAGATTTCCAGGCGGGTTGTTAGTTTGGCATATGTAATAACACACCACTTCAGGTGAGACTAAGGTTTTCTGTCATTCTGAAGGCAGAACATAGGACAAGCCCACCAATGCATCTCAGCTGCTTTGAGCCAGCCTGTTGGCTCAGAGCAGCCATGAACCTGACTTAACAGACTAGTTAAATTGGTTTTATGGCCTCTTTGTGCTGCGGGAATATTGCAAAACAGCTGGAGTGCGTTGCTGATGGATCTGCTCCGAAAATGGTCTGAAATAGAGTTGTACAACTGTCCCATGGAGATCTCCAAACTGCATCCATCCAGTGCCACTGCAGCAGCAAACCTGTGCTCTAAGTGAGGGCACCTGGTACATGCCACGCTGGGTGACTTGCCTGTTGGTACACCTGATGCACTTCAGGAGTGTCATTAATCCCATTTGGTTAAAAAGATAACTACCTGAGACATCAGATGCTTCCTGCTGGAGATGAAATAAGTTACAATGCAATGACACTTTGTTAAAAAACACAGGTTGCAAAAGGGAAAACTTGAGGAAAACCTATTTTAAATTTCAGTTGTCCCATTATATAAGGGAAGGAATTTAACTCAGGTTCCATAAAGGCCTAGAAC
>JAJPCS010000340.1:1463938-1475675 GCA_021164005.1 Willisornis vidua nigrigula
TTAGCTTGGACTCATTTTAAAACAACATTTAATACAAACAGCTTAATGAATATGTAGAAGGTAAAAGTTATGCACAGAACCCAATGCTCTCTGCTAACCAAAGATAATTACTGCATCTTGACTGTTATGCATGAAGTACAGAACAGCTCTTTCCCCACTGCTCATTCCTGTGCACGCATAAATTATGGCAGTTTTCTCTCAGTGTCTCCAAAGGACAGTTTTATACACAGCACAAAATAAATTACTGATCGATTTTGATAACGCTCAAGATCTTTGATCCGTGATTTTGATACAAGAGCTTTGAGAAGCCCATTTAAAGATTAGTAATAAAGCAAATAATGGAAAACATTTTTGCAAGAGTGTGAGGACAAAGTAGTTATCTTCTTTCTTTTTGTAGGACTAAATAATATGTGTTGGAGTAGGCTGGATTTGTATAGACACTGCAGGTGTCCTGGACTTAGGGTGAGTCACGTGAAAGGGAGGAGACGCAGAAATGCAAAGACTTCCAGTCCCGCTTGTATTAATATAAAGGTATTAGATATGAGCATCCCTGGGATAATCAAAGCTTTATGAACCCAGCACTGCCTGCCAGACTCTGGACAGAACACAGGCTGGAAAGGTTTTTGATTCCCCTATGAGGACCATACTTAAGCCAAGGAAACTTGTTAGCAATAAGTGTCTCCAGAAAATTAGAGCCTTATGTTTCCCAGCACTGCCTAACAACACGGCCAGCACACAGGTTGGAAGGATTTCTAACCCCTGCTAAGAGACCACACTTAACAGCTAGAAAAGAACTTTCCCCACAACAGTTCCCGAAATAACATTTATTAATACAAATATGTGACAGTTGTTGTGGGGTTTGCATTGCCGGTGATAACGTTCAGCTGCAAGATTGTATTTAATTGATAATAAAACACCCCGAAAGAAACCAGCCCAGAACACATTCTGCAGAGACAAGCACACTAAACTCAAGTTTCAATACAGCCAGTGTGTCCCACTCTCACGACAGACAGGAACTAACAACAAAAAGCTACTAACCAGAAGCACAGCCACCTAAAACACTTATCTAGACACCCTTTCAATAACATAGGACAATAAAATATCTTGCACACCACTCTCTCTGTAACACAAAACAAAAGGAAGGAACAGAGCTGCTTCTTATCAACACACATGTTGAAACTGCACACTGCAAAAGAGCACAATAGCTCATAGAAAGTATCAAAGTGTAAAGCAAGTTACTGTCATTAGTATTAAGGCAGCAAAACACAGTTCGTAAAGGAGGTGCTTATAGAATAAGAATCAAAGTAGCTGTTAGCATAAGATGTAAGATAGAATGTATAAAGGAATAAGCTTTGTAAGAAAGTGAAGATGTATAGAGTAGAGAAAGCACATGGTTTCCTTACCCCCTACATTGTTCCAAGAGGTGGGAGGAGGCAGGACAGCCTGCCAGCAGTTATCCCAGCAGAGACATGGCGTTTCTCCCCCCTCAGTTGCAGTTTAAACTGCACTTCTTTTTATACCTTTTTTTTATTTCAGGTAGTTAAAGTCAATGCTGAGGGGGTCATACAGATGCCTGAGGGTGGTGGCTCCTTGAGTAGTCATAGAAGATATCGCAAAGGAGGGCTGTGTCATTCTTTACAACACTCCACCCTTTGTTAATCTTATCAGTTTGAAAACTCTTTTTCTGATGGGAGCATCCCTCCAGGGGGCTGAGGTGTTTCCCTCAACTCATCAAGGCTTGATCAGAGGTATCACCCCACAGGGTGCATGGAAGGGACCTATAAACATGTGGGGATATTTCCATTGAGATAAATCTGTCTTGAAAGTGATGGTGAAGTGTGGTAGGAACTGATTACAGTAGCACTGGAATGTTCAGTTATTCCAGCAGAATTGTGTTGGTGTGTTATTGAAATGAATAAGGTCACTACTTAGAAATGCCAGTGCAGTTTGGAGTGTGAGAGAGTGAAAATATTTACCTGCTGCTTGTGTGTTCATCAACAAATTTCCATCTCAGAGGATGCCAAAGTCTTGGTGAAATGTACTCATATCATGCAGTGTCACTTGAGCCTTCAGTGATAAGAAATGTGGCAAAGCTGTACCCAGAAGTCACCAGAAGGAATTGCACCTGTAGCTGAAATGCTTTCCAAGAGTATAATTCCCTGAGCCAGTCAGGGCAGGCAGCACTGGCACTTTGAGGGAGCTCTGGGTCACCAGGATAGGAACTGGTGAGCACAACCATGTGTAGGGATGTAGGGGATGGGTGAGGAAGGGTGAGGTGAAGCTGAGACTGAACCTGGCAAAGGACACAACAATAACAGGAAGAGATTCTACAGGCATGTTAACCAGAAAACAAAGGTCAAAGAAGGTGTATCTTCCTCCTCCACCCCTGCCCCAATAAACAACTCTGGAAAACCAATACAAATGAATGAGGAGAAGGCTGAGGTATTCAGAAACTTCTTTGCCTCAGCCTGCAGTGTCAGCTTCTCTTCCCACACCTCTCTAGTAGATGGACAGCAGGATGGGGAACGGGGCAGCAAAGTGCTTCCCATTGTAAGTAAAACTCGGGTTCATGACCCCTTGAGAAACCTGAATGGGGCCTGATAAGGTGCATCCCAGAGTCCTGAGGGAACAGGTTGAGGTAGTTGCCAAGCTGTTCTCCAGGGTATTTGGTAAGTCATGGCAGTCAGGTGAAGTCCCAGGTGAATGGAAAAGGGAAAACAGTGTACCCATCTTTAGAAGGAGTAGAATGGAGGACCATGGGAATGACCATCCTGTCAGCCTCACCTCTGTGCCTGGGAAGATTGTGGACCAGATTCTCCTGGAAGCTGTGCTAAGGCACATGGAGAACAGGAACATGAGTCAAGACAGCCAGTATGTCTTCACCATGGGGAAAGACCTGCCTGACCAATTAAGTGGCCATCTAGGATGGAATGACTAGGTCTGTAGACAAGGGAAGGGCTACAGATGATGTTTATCTGGATTTCTGTAAAGCCTTTGATGTGGTTCCCCACAACTCCTTCTCTCTAAACTGGAGAGAGATGGATTCCATGGGTCAACTGTTAGATGGATTAGTCACATCCAGAGGGTAGTGGTCAACAGCTCAGATTCACAATGGACATCAGTGACAAGCGGTGTTCCTCAGGGGCCCATACTGGAATCAGTGCTATTTAATACCTTCACTAATGACATAGATGATAGATCAAGTACATAGATCATGTACATCCTCAGCAAATTCGCCAATGACAGCAGGCTGAGGGGTACAGTTTACACACCTGAAGGATGGGATTCCATCCAGAGTGACCTGGACAAGCTGGAGAAGTGGCCCTTGGGAATCTCATGAGGTTTAACAAGATCAAGCTCAAGGTGCTGCACCTGGGTCAGGGTAACCTCTGTGTCAGCACAGGCTGGGGGATGAACAGATGGAGAGCAGCCCTGGGGAGAAGGCCTTGGGGGTGCTGGTGGGTGAGAGGCTGGATATGACCCAGCCATGTGCACCTGCAGCCCAGAAAGCCAAATATATCCTGGACTGCACCAAAAGCAGCGTGGGCAGCAGTTCAAGGAGATGATTCTGCTCCTGTGCTCCATTCTTGTGAGACCTTACCTGGAGTTCCTTCAGTTCTGGAGTGCCCAGCACAGGAAGGACATTGACCTGTTGGAGTGAGTTGAGAGGAGGGCCACCAAGATCATTAGAGAGATGGAGCAACTCTGCTCTGAGGAAAGGCTGAGAGAATTGGGATTGTTCAGCCTGGAGAAGAGAAGGTGACGTAATTGTGCCCCAAAACACCTCAAGGGAGCCTGGAACAAAGACAGAGAAAGACTTTTTGTCTTTAGCAGCAAAGGTATTTATTGACAGCGTTGGAGGCAAAGCCAGTTCATACTGGGCAAAAACTTGCCTGGCTGGTTTGTGTAAAATAAGCCATTTATAGTCTTAAGTTCATAATTAACACCTTCTAATTTCTATAGTAATGACTGGGTGAAATCTTGGGCTGAGCTTTCCTTTTGGCTTGGCATTTGGGTGGTTGTCTCCTGACTTCATCCCTCGGGTGGTCTTGAAGCGTCTTCATCACTGTTGGACTTCTGCCTTTTCTTTGTTCAGTGACATGACCTGTAAAACTTGTAAAACCTTGGCTCTAATGCTCCAAAATCTTGGCTCTTTACCATTTCATCCTATTGAAGTGTCTGCTTACTTTAATGTATGACTTCTAACCCATGGCACGCTGGTCTCTGTAATTGCTGGACAGTCTGTACCAGACCAAAGCAACTCCAGCACTTCATGCTGTTCATGTCTTGCCATGCAAACATTTTGCAAAGCAGAATTAGAAATTTCACAGAACTAGGGGGTTTTTTTGGTCTCTTTTCTCTCTCCCACCATCACTCATAGGAAAAGTGTGTTGATAAGTGATACCATCAGCAGTACCTCAGCAACCTGGTCCTCTCCAGGTGCTGACTCCTGGGGGGCTGATTCTGCCTGTTGCTGGCTCTGGGCCTGCCTGAGTGCTCCTGAGCAGGATCTGATGAGGATCTGAGGACCCTGCTCTGTAGGAAAGTCAAAATGAGTGCTCCTCAGCCTCCTGTTTCTGTGCTGGTGTTGAAGGAAGGAGGAGAAAGCAGTGAAGATTTACCTCAGTCCTGCAATTAAGCAGAGACAATCAAGGCTGGGTGGGAGTGGATCTCATGAGCAGGGACATGCTGTTCTCCCACAAGGCAAAGCAGGAACCTGTGGGAACAAACACTGGGAGAACAACAGTCAATGTCTGTTGTGCCTTTGCTGTTTACCCTGAAAAACGTCTTGAGTGAAGAGTTTTCCTCTGAAACACGTTTTGAGGATTATCTTAGTTATTCAGAAAGGAGGTATTTGTTATTCCATATGATGGGTCTTGAGCCTGCAAAATTCCCTGGTAATTGCACAGCTGGGAATCACTCTGTCTGCTGACAGAATGAGTGACAACTGAATTTAGTATCAATCTGAAACATTCTGCCAGACTTACACAGAAAATGTGTGCCTGTAACATTAAAATTTTATGTATATCAGTAACAATGGGATAAAATATAGGAAGTTTGTTCTAACATGATTTCTGCTGTTTAGTAATTCCTTTGTTATCCTTATGGTGCCTGAGGTTCCCACGTCCTTAGAAGAGAATTGGGGCAGAAGTACAGCCCACAGGAATGTTAAACTTCGCTGAATTATATTCTTGCAGTAGATAATGTTTCCACAAAAGCGTGCAATTAATTTGATTGAATACATTTTATGGGATTAGATTTTTTTTATTAATGTATTTTAATGTAAAGGCTTATCTCAACTTTTTCTAATTCTTTGAGTTGAGAGTTTTCTTCAGTTATTTTGGAAAGCTTTCTGAATTTGAATATTTTTGGAAGTGCAATGTAGTAAATATTTATTGTTGCTGATTACTAAAATTATATTTAGTTGCTGGTTACTAAAATTTTATTTATCTTCTCAGTGTTCAGCTTATATGTTTTTATCTTTTATGTTCCATATTCTGGGGGTTTTATTAATTATTTGGTACCTCAAGCACATTAAGCACATGTAAAATTAAGTTTTCTAGTCCCCACTTCAGAAAAACATTACTCAAATATCACATACACAGCAAATAAGCAAATCCTGAGCACTACTATTGTATCATCAGAAACCTTTGAACAGGAGGAGAGGCAAAAATCATTGCTATCAGTCACTGAGGGTAATTCTACCATCTTTAATCACAACTCTGAGGACATCCCAGGGTGTCATTTTTTTTTAAATGTTAAGGTTTAGATTGTAGAATTTAATTAATATTTAAAATATTCTTTCACATTCCAAATATGAGGAATGAGTGTAAATCCACAGCTGTAATATACATTTCCCATAACTGAATTATTGGCTGCCTCTGCAGAGTGATTGCTTCCCTGCAGAACTGCCTGGCACTGCTCTGATAATTGAAGCCTTGCAGAACAGTCCCCTCCTGGACAGGATTCCCGCTGGTTTTCACAAGGAATTTTCCCTGAGTTTAGTCCAGAATGTAAGGCCAAAGATTTAATATATGCTTCTTAAAGTGAGCCATTTTCAGTTCTTAAGTTATCAGATGTACTTTGATGTAGTAAAGAATTCATGGCATATTAAAAGAGAAACGTGTCCTTCTCATTTGGTTCTGCACGTGGCTCTGAATTCTGATGTTAAGAGTAAATTGTGAAAATAAGTGAAAGACACCATTGATCAACCAGGATAAATTGGATCAAAACAAGCCCAAAGTACCATTATTGACTTCAGTGTCTTCCGGATAATTTTTCCATTTGTCTACTCTGAGGCTCACAAAGACTGTGTAGGAAACTTTACTCCCCAAGTGTGGTGGGTTCACCCCAGCAGCCCCCCAGCCCCCCACAGCCTCTCACTGCCTCCTCTCCAGCAGGATCAGGGGGAGAATCAGAAGGGTAAAGCTGGAAAACTCATGGGATCGAGATACAGGCAGTGTAATGGGCAAAGAGAGAGCTGTGCACACAAGCAAAGCAAGGCAAGGAATTCACTCCCTGCTTCCCATGAGCAGGCAGGAGTCCAGCCTCTCCAGGAGAGCAGGTTCCCATCATGTGTAATGGTTGCTTGGGAAGACAAACACCATCACTGCAAACATCTCCCTCTCCCTCCTTCTTCCCCACACGTTATACACTGAGCAGGATGTCACCTGGTCTGGAATATCCCTTTGGTCCCCTGGCCCTGCTGTGTCTCCTCCCAACTCCCCTGCCAGAGGGGCAGCACCAAACCCAGCAAAGGCCTTGGCTCAGCAATGCCAGAAACATCTCTGTGTTCTCAACCCTGTGCTCAGCACAAACCCCAACACAGCCCCACAGCAGCCACTGGGGAGGGAATGAACCCTACACCAGCCAGAAGCAGCACACCAGGCAAGAGGCATTTAGCCCTGCACAGAAGGAGTTGCTCTGAGGTTTAGCTCCTTTTTGTATCTCTTAGTCCTGCTGTGAGACTGGGGCTTTCCTCGGGTACTTTTGGGGTTCCAAAGCTCACTCTGTGGCAGTGCATGTGCAGACCCACAGGGTTGATTTGCTGAAGTTTTCAGTGGTGTGATCACAACTAAACAACACAGTACTGGAAACAACTCTGATTCAGGTGACTTTAGGTTTTCTTAGTGAATTGAGTGGTGCAATTTTGTTTATTTTGTTATTAAGATGAGTACATTTGAGAAGAATGGTATTCACATTTTGCTGTTAACTTTTCAGGTCCAGAATACTTATATTTAAATGCCAAAACTAAGCAGCATCTGCCCTAATCCTACTTATACTTTCTTTCTGTGGTACATGTTATGGACTGGAGTTGGACCAAGGGTTGGACTTGATGATCTCGGCAGTCTTTTCCAACTCAATTGATTCTATAATTCTATGATGATTTTCCTGTTTGGTTTTAGGCATAAATATTTGAAGACTATTTGAAAAACGGGAGATTTCTCTGACTGTATTTTTCCTTTGTAATGCAATTTGCTGAATCTAATTCTCATCAGTCATCTCAAATCTTTCTTCCTTTCCTTTAATATGACTTGATTGCAGTGAACTGTGATTGTGGTAAGCATTATTCTTTTATCTATTTCATTTCAAACCAGAAAAGTGAAGCTTTAAGGAGGAGAGTGGAGGGAGATGAGTGGGAGTGTCTGCAGAATCCTCCAATGACAGAGTGTTTGTGCTCTCTTTGGGCATCTCAGAAATCCCAGCAGCAAAAGTTTTAGTTTTGTTTTACGTCAATGAATAGGCAGCAATTTGCTAAAAATACAGATATTTTTGGCATTAAAAATAGAATGATTTCTTCATGTGGATGGGAATGGTACAGTTCCTATAAAATTATTTTGTATGGTTCTGAGTGAAAATGAAAGACTGAGGATACAAGGAATCAGCTGTTGGGGAGTTCTAATTCTCTCTTGCCTTGATTTTTCAAATTTTTGTATTCTTGTTCATCACCTTCAATTTTCTCTGCTTTCAAAGGCCTTTAGTCCAAACCTTTGTTCATTTTCAGATGTTTAATTATTATTCTTTCCCTTTATTAAGTTTCATTTTCTCAAGACACACCCTGTGAGAGAGAGCAATTAGTGAAGTAGTTTTAGGAGTAAATGAAAGGTCTTATTTCTCTGCACATACCCTTTTTGTCTTTTATCCTCTTCATGACATTCTTTTAACCTGTTCTAAATACAAAAGAATGTCCTATGCAGCTTTTTCTAGGCTGTGTTTCAATGGCTGTACTTAATTTTAAACAATGTTCTAAATCTCGTATGTGAAAGGCACAGACAGTGCTCTGGGTTTGTTATTTATACGCAGGGTTTGAAGGACTGAACACAGGCAGCGTTTGGATGGGGATAAGGATAACTACAGGTGATTTCACATATTTCTCCAAAATGAGTCTGAACTGGTTTTTTCAGAGAGTAAAGATATAAATCAGCTCTTTCTTTCAGCGAGGCTATAAAAGCTGCTCCTGTCACACTTGCAGAGTGACTTGGCAAAGGTCTGTTTGTGGCACAGCTCCGTGAGGGATGTCTCTGGTGTGCAAACACTCTGTGTGTAAAGGGCATCAGTGGTGCCCACGGTTTATGACCGCCTGCCTGCAGAGTTGAACTGGGTAACTCGATCCATCCTTCCTCTCAGCCCAGGCAGTTTATAAAACTGGCTTCTAAACCCAGGGAAGTGCATCCATCCAGGAGACACACAGGAGATTCAGCTTTTTTCACTTCCTGGCTTTAGTGCATGAATTAGAATTACCCAGTGGGCATAGAAGATGCACTGAGTCAAACCAAATAGCCGGATTTGCATTTTCTGTCTAACAAAAGTATCATTTGCCTAGACAAGACTATAAAAACAGAGCAAGTGTTTGAGAGCAACTTCCATCAGTCTGTGACTCGAGGACTTGCTATCTTTGTACCACTAACATTGAAATGGATCATTTCATCCATGATTTAGGCTAAATTTTGTTCCAAAATTGCTCTTGATTTTTGCCCTGTGGAGAGCCACGATGTCATCCCAGACTGAACCTCATGATACCAATATGCTGCATGTAACAAATAGGTCTTTGTTTCCAGCCTCCCGCCTGATTATTTCACTTAGTAGCCACCAGTGTTATCATATTCCCAAAGACATCCATATTTGCATTTTCCATGCCATTCATGATAAGCTAGTGTTCTCTCTGTTTTAATTTCTCTTGCAGTGTGCAGAAATGCAGCTTGAGCAATACTGTGTCCTCAGGTTTGCCCTCTACTGGTGCAATTACATCCTCCCCCTCCTGCTCAGTGCCTAATTCTTCCACACCATTGGTGAGCTGGTTCAAACATAGGACTGCAGGTAGTTTGGACAATGTACCTGCATTTATATACACAGTAGCAGAATGATGTGTGCAGTGTTGCTCTCCACCTTTTCCTTAATTCCTAGTGCTCAAAATGCTTTACTGAACTTTCCACAAAGATATCCCTTAGAAGACTAATACCTCTTTCATATTTTAAGTTCATTCAAAGCTCATTATTGTGCATTAGAATCTTAATTCCACAAACATTGCCTTATATTTTTCAACATTGAATTTATTTTTATTTCCCAGTCTCATAAGTTTCCTCAATAATTTTTCATTTTTGCTAACCCAAATACACCAAGGTTTCACTTTGCTCAGAGGAAAGGCTGTAACACAAAAGAACTCTCAGCAAATTTGGCTCCATGCTCGGTGGATTTCTCCTCTCTGGTCTCAAGGTGTCTACAGAATCCTTGTGGCAATGCATTCCTTTGGGTGAAGTTTTCAGCATTATGTCAAAGCTATTTCAGCAGAAAAAAAGTCACTAGGAAATTGTATACAACTTCTTCATCCTTTTCACCTCAGCTAAACACCAGGCATTGAATTTTTCCCAGGCTTCTGCTGAAGGTGTAGTTGGGTCCTTTGTTTCACAAGGTTTCTCACCCACTTCATACCTGCTCATTTTTCTCTTATGAGCAACCACAAGGATTATAACACTTGATACAAAAAGTAGTCATTTGGGTTAATTGAAAATGAATGATAAAAATACACGAGGACCTACTCCAGATATGCCCTACCAGCTTTGTAGATTTAAAGATGCTTTTCATATGCAATAGTTTCCCTCTTCTTTAAAATGGTCAGTTATTTTCAAACTATGAAATAAAGTGTATTTTCCCTTCCATTTAAAGTAGTGGTATGCTTGAGAACAGCATATTTGTAATAGAAACCTGAAACTTGAGCTAGTTTAGTTCTAAATCTGTCACTCTTTCTAGCCCATAAACTGGATTTTCTCTCTCAAAAACACTTGTTTCCTTCCCTTTCTTCCATCTGTGCAAATTTCAGTCCTCCTTCCTTCCATCTGCACTAATGATCCCAGGAATCCCAACTGATTCCAGCTTGCTGCCATGCTACCCAAACTTATTGAGTGCCAATATCATTAATTAATCATCAATTAGATATGCTGATTGAGTGGCAAGGATTGCTCTCAGCAATCTTTTTTAAAATGCTACCTACTTCTTTTCATCATTTTATGGGGTTTTTTTCTTCTTTTTTCTCCCACAGCATGAAGAGATTTAATAACCAAGTACTTCAGCTCTTAACTAATTTCATCCATTGTACTTGAGTGATGCAGTGGCACAGGATTTCAGCTAAAAGGTGGTACAGGAGCTGTATTTGTCTCAGGAGACCTAACAGATACTTTGAATACCAAAACTCATGCAATTTAAAACTATTGGGAAGCTCCCAAAATAGCTTTCACCTTTTCCATCCTTCTTCTCATGGCTTGACGAGTTTTAACAATATTTTATGACATTCTGCAACAATAGAGAAATGTGAATGAGAAACAACAGCAACCAGAAATAAATGTTTGAGTAACAGGTGTGACTTTCAAATATCAGCTCTCCCAGGTGAAAGAGGTTTGTCTCCCTGGTAGGTATGGAGGTATTGGGTTGTTTTACAGACAGTCTTCACACCTGTCCTTCCTGGCAATATTTTCCTTTTAGCACCTTAGTGTGGAAGTCAGAAGAAATTCCCCTCTCTGTCTCTCCACCCCCAGTGTGAGCTGTGGGGCTTTCACAGGTCACTGTTTGCAAAGACTGATCCATTTTAGGATGACAATGTCCAGCTTCCCTGTTTATCCTCACAAACACCTCATATTAAAGTGCCATACACAGGAGAGGAAGGTCTGTCTCTTTTTCTGGAGGCAAAGGCCAATAATTCAATATTGAACCCAGGGATGGTTTGTCACTGTTCAGCAAGGGGGCGGGTACGAGGGAGAAGCATCCACTACTTGTACAGCACTGCACAGTCCCCTCAGGACTCACAGTTAAGAATGTTTTCAGTGGTGGATTGTTAATGGCAAACAGTAAGAGCTCTCCTGAGCTGACAAAGCGTGGCTCTTTAATGCCTACAAATCAGCGATCCTCAGAAAAGCACCATCCTTTTAAAAATGCTGCACCTTAGATCACAATTGCCATGCTTAGCTAATCCTCACCTGTGGCACTGCCCCACCACATCTGTTCTCAGAGCCTGAGAAACACCCTCCCAAATAATCCTGGCAGCAAGGGAAGGCAAAGAGGTCGGTGGGGAGCAGGGGAGCAGCCCTGGGGCAGCTGAGAGCTAAAGGATCAGCTGCTCCTTTGCAGCCTTGTAAGGAACTTGTGCTAGCACTGTATCCCTGAAGAAGCACTGGATTGGGGCTGGTAGTTGGATATCATAGAATCCTAGGATGGATTGGGTTGGAAAAGACCTCCGAGATCATCA
>JAJPCS010000340.1:1476075-1488719 GCA_021164005.1 Willisornis vidua nigrigula
AGAAGAGACCAACCCCCACCTGGCCAGAACTTCCCTTCAGGCAGTTCTAGACAGTGCTGAGGTCACCTCCGAGCCTCCTCTTCTCCAGGCTAGATAGAAAATATTATAAGAATTGCAGCCCTAACTTACAGGCTTTTAAAGTTTGTTCAAAAGTTCGAGGTGTAATTTGGAAGTTGTTCAAAATTCCAAACCTGGAGAGTCCTCGAGGTGAGAGAAAGGTTGAGAGTTTGTAAAGTATGTTACTAAATATGTTATTTGTACTTTTGAATTCCTGAAAAATTGGTGGGAAAACTTTGTTTGGAGGAGACACACACTGGTTTCTGTAGAGAACTGTAGATGGGCTCTCAGCCCTGATAATCCTCCTTTCATTCCCCAGCAATGTTGCATCCAGCACCTCTCTTATTGCAGAAAATGTTCTGTAGCTCTGGTCACTTCATCTGTACAGTAATTATGCAGCTCATTATTGGGGACTCACCATCACTGAAATAAATCCAGGGAGAAATAGAGAAAAAGAGCTGAATTCTGTTGGACTACTTGGACTTATCTTTTACTTCAGCTGCACCTTTTGATGTGTCTGTGCTTATTTGGAGCTGAAGGAAATGGATGAATTAGTTCCTTTTGTTTGTAGTGGTCACTAATATGGGGCCCTGAAATGTGGGCAAGGGCCAGGAACCAACATTTTTTCAAGACCTTAATAAGGTACAGTTAATCAGAGATAATTTTATGCTTCTCCTTATACCATTTTTATTTTCCTGCTCTTTCTTGCACTTTTCCTACTTCACTTTAAAATAAATAATGTTAGAAATGGCCCTAAAACCCCAAAGACAATGATGTATGACAGCTCTACTCTTCATTTGGCATTTATAGCAGAGATACATCTTTTCGGTTTGTTTTGAAAGAAAAAAGGCAAAAATCAACAGAAAACATGTAGATTTATATTAATGGGAGCTGTAAGTAACCAGCAAGGCATATAGTCTGAATTTTTTTTTCCTCTCTTAAGGAAGAGAGGAATATATATCTATAGCTATATATTTATATATACTTATATCTATATTTATATCTATACATCTATCTATATCTATATATCTATATCTATACTTATATTTACATCTATATACCTATATCTATATACCTGTATCTATATCAATATCTA
Organism: Willisornis vidua nigrigula; assembly: GCA_021164005.1. NCBI lineage: Eukaryota > Metazoa > Chordata > Aves > Passeriformes > Thamnophilidae > Willisornis > Willisornis vidua. Next base: position 1,477,229 of record JAJPCS010000340.1, read on the forward strand.
TCTCTATATATCTCTATATCTATATCTATATCTATCTATATCTATCTCTATGTGTATATGTGCATATATATAAAATATATATTATATAGAATATATATATTTATATATATGTATGTATGTGTGTGTAGATATCTCTCTACATATAGATATATATAGAGAGAGACACATATAGATATATATATGTTCTAAGTTTCTCTGTTAGTGTGAGAAAGAAGGAGGAAAATTATTTATGAACTATTCCAGCTAAAATCAGTCCTGATTTAAATTTTTGAGGAAATATCTTCCTATTTTCATAGTCCAGTCAGCAGTCTCCAAATCCCACTGGTTGTTATTTGAGTTTATATTGCCAGGACACAGACAGCAGTGGCTTTTCCTTTCAAGAATTCAGTTGTTCTGAAGAGTGCTGAGAACAGAGAGGAGGCTCATGAAGGTGAGCACAGAATAAAATCAGAAGCAACAGAGTTTGTCGAAGCTTCTTTAAACAACATATGAATTATGCCCCTTTTCCTGATCACAATCATGACCACATTGCATTTTCTAAAACCATTTCTGTTTTCCATATGACTGGAGAAAAACCTCATTGTACCTGTCACAGTGAGTGGGTGGTGACAGTGCACTGATTTCTGTGCCTGGGAAGATTAATGATGCTTCAAGAGAGATCTTTTCCAGTCATCACTCAAGGGAGATTTCCATCACATTCCTAATGAATACTTGGGATCCAAAGCATCTCTCCATGGATGTGGTTCTGCCTCCCTTGCTGCTACAGGCAGGACAGTCTTTCAAATCTTTTGTTCTTTCTCCCCACCCCTCTGGTGGAGTTCTTCCAAAATCTCTTCAGCACTTTCAAATTTCTAAGTTCGTGTTCTTATGTATTTTTCCAAGTTGTGTGGTTTTTAAAAGCGGTTTTGTTCAAAAAGGAAGAAAACCCCAACACCTGTCACGTCCTTTGCAATTGTGGATAAGGTCAACTAAATAATTCAGTACCTTTCTATGTATATATTTTATAAAATGGATACTTCAGAATTCAAATAGCACTTTTTTTCCTTCTCAGAAAACATATGTATCTTTTTATAGCTACAAACCCCTGTCACCTGTGAGTGCTTCTTTTCCTCCTTGGGGGATTGTTTTGTTTTGTGATATCATTATAATACCTACCAGCAAAGTTCCATCTAACTCTGGGGAGCTAAAAAGTTCCATCTAACTTTGGGGTGCTCTTTGTGAGGCTGGTTTTGTTTTATTAACTGAGGGGAAATAACGATTTTAAAAGCTCAAGCACTGCAGTAAATAATCCCACTGTTGCTGTCTGTATGGGTGGGGTATAACATGGAGCTGTGCAGTTACAGGATCTGATAAAGCAAATAATGATGCACAATATGTGGTTCATCACCAACTTCCCACGTGGGAGGTTATAATGACATGAAAAGAAAACCATTTGATATAACTCAGTTTGTATTTAGGAGGTCGTGAGTGTCTCTTACTCATAGTTTGGGCTCAACATCCAATAGATGGGTAAATAGAAATGCATAAAACTCAATTTCTACTTTACTTATACTGTAGAAAAATTTTATCAGAGTCTTATAAAATTCACATCTGAAAAATTACTGTATATTTTTTATTTAAATGCAATAATTTTATAGTGCTGTTTGCCATGAGTTTTAACCGTTTTGGAATGTACTCAGACATGAAGCTGTAAAACAAATACAGCAAATGATAAGTTTGTGTGCTGAGTTTAGAATCCAAAACTATATCACTGAATGATTTTTGGTAAACCAAAGTGGAGAATTTTTGCTCTTATTGAAAGGCTTTGGCAGTGAATTGTTAGAATGGATTGTTACATTTGTAAAGAATTAGAATGGAACAAGTAGACTGAAACATCAGGCTGAGAGGTAAAGAAAATCTGAGGCTGTTGTATGAACTGAAGAATTGTAAATATTGACCCAACAATGAGTTTTAACCATTGGGTTTATCAAGACCTTCTATCCATTAGTATTTAATTAGGAAAAAAACCCCTCAATATAAATAAGGAAGACCATATTTAATTCTTGAAGATGTGGCATCAGACATCTGGAGGCCTTGCAGATATTTTTAACATGCCATTAGTAATGTGACTGCAAAAAAAACTATTAGGATGATATTCCTTAGGATATTAAGTTACAGTCCTGGATAATCTTAAAAGGGAGACTGTACAATATTAAAAACAACAATAACAAAAAACCCCACAAGATTTTAAAGGAAGAAATGAGCATTTGCATTTTGATGGCTCATTTCTCACAAAAGACAAGATGAAAAATTCCTGGTGGAAGAATGCCAGCTCCTAAAATATTCAGCAGCATCTCCCCGTGGCCGCTGGGACCAGGTTTGTTCACTAGAAAGGCTCCTTCTGCTTTCTCGTCTCTGAAAAGCTGTGCCACAAAAGCAGAAATGTGACACACAACAGCCCAAGGTGCTTTAAGGTGTTGGGTTTTCTGCTGTTCCTGTCCCTGTGTTGTTCTAAATGGTCTGTGATTCCTTTAAGCCATATGTTACCCTGCAAACAGGAGCATGTGCAGTTTTCAAAATTAACAGTGTGCAGCTTTGTAACAATTAACCATCTGCTTATAGTGCTGGTAGGAACTGAGAGCACTTTGATGGAAGGCAGGAAAATATTAGAGTGGCCTGTTTGCTGAGCCTTAGTTGTGAGTTATCCTGTGAGGTGATTCGTGGTCCCCTTGGAGCAGTGAGAGGCAAAACTGCAGCAAAGCTGCAAACTGAATTCCCCCTAATATTTGTCTTATATACTGGGAGTGATGGATGGAGCAGGTCCAGGAGCAGATGTCGCACAGAGAAGTGGTGTGAAGACACAAGCACAAGAGGATAGAGTTGATCAAGAGCAAGTGGCAGTTTTATTTTTGTTAGTAGCATGACTGTGGCCTTCATATTGTTATACAGTGATGTGTTTGGCAAGAGAGCTGGAAACCTCCTGCTGTGGCCCTGCCTTGTGACCATTCCTGGGTCAGTGTGGCCAGAAGCTGGGCCTGCATTTGTGCAGACGGCATCAAATGAGGAGAGGGAGTTTGTCCCAGTTCAGCAGGTGGGACCAGTTTATCCCTGTGTGGGTGTGACCAAAGCTGTGCATTCTCCACCCTCCATTCATTGCCCACCAACTGTTCCCAATGGCCCATTGGCAGCAGCTGCCCAGGGCACAGCTGAGCCCTCAGGCTGGGAGCTGGCTGGCAAAGAAGCCTGGCAGAGGAGCTGGGAGAACTGCCCTGCAGGGACTCCTTGGCACCTCCACACCCACCTGAGGGCTCAGCTCTGCCCATGGGCCAGCAATGAGTCCAAACTCCCCCCTGACTGCCAGAGTCAGATCCCCCAGTGTGGAACTCCCTGCCCTGGGGGAGGGACTGGGGGCTCCCACCTGCACCTGAGGGGATGGAATCTTGGGGGTTTGGGGACTGGGGGACCACTGGTTGGATCCAGAGGAGGAGCAGACCCTGGACAGGAGGAGCCCACCACTCTCCCCCAGACTGTGCCATCATCTGCACCAACAGGCTTTTCACTTCCTTTTACTTTGGACTCGGAGGAGCCACGTGGGGTTTGTACCCCAGGGTGCTGGGTTACACTTTTGGGTTTTGTGGGTTAAACCCAATTTCTCTTTGTGCCACTGCATTTATTGTAATATTGTTATTAAATTGTAACTCTGACTTATCATCTCTTTTTGTGTTGGGTTCGTTTCTCCTGCTGGTTCACCTTTAAACCAGCACAGAGTTTGTGTCACCTTCCTCAGCAAGAATTGAGCTTGTCACAGTAAGATCACAGAGGTTTGTTTAGTTCTGTAGTTTAGCATGTGATGAAAACCCTGGTGTTTCCCTGAATTGCTACTTTCAGCACTAATATTTGATTCTAAAGAGATTTTCAAGAGTCTGCCTGGCTAAAAATGCCTGAGATAGTGTTGAAAGAAACATTCATTTCCCTTTCCTTCCCTTGCTAAAGAAACCCTTTTGTTGCACTGAAATAATCTTGGGACTCTTTATTGTGTTGCAGGAGAAGACTCTTCAGACCCAAGTAAAAGTCCTTGTGGTTTCTATCTCAAAACAGACCATTGTTTAATATGGAGGGAAGAGACACAGCTTAGAAAGCAGCTGTTGGGAAGCTCAGTCCCAGGGAAGTCATCTCATTTCAGCTTTAAAAGCCCACATGTTAAAATAGTTTAATTACAGGCTTTGAAATACAACATCAAGCAGGAGGTGGTGCTCCTGCCCTTGCTTTCACTCTAATACCTGTCCCCTGGGTCTCACTATCATATCCCTAATTTCTGAGGAGCCAGAAAACCTGTACAGTTAACAAGAAATAAGAGAGCTGCCCACAAAACAGTTCCTTACTAACAGCTCCCTGAAGAGTGACACTGTAATTCTGCTTTCCTGAGCCAGTGTAGAGCAAGTTATCACTGTATCATGTAGTACAGGGGAAAGAAGGACAACTCCACATCACAAAAAGGGAGAAATTTCCCCAAACAATTCATCACTTTGGTTGCTGCAGGGTATATTTAAAGTTAGTCCTCTCTGTCAGCCATATCTGCAGAAAATTCTCCTCTACATTATTTTTTCTGTTTCAGTTTTCTCTGTGCATCCTAATCCCGGGAACTGTGGTTATTCCAGGCTGAAATCTTTATCTGATTCTTTAGAAAAAGTTAAGTGAGCAGATTTGCTGATTCCTTTCTTTGAGAACTTGTCGCCAACTGCACACACAAAACACCTTCCCTGAAGATGAGCTGTTATTCAAGCTCTAATCAGACATACATCTCCAATGCATATCCTGATAATGCAGGACTGGCACCTTTGTGGGTGCATGAAATTGTTAACTCTGAGCAACAATGAAAATCTTTGCCATGAATTATGTATGTTGAATTCAACAAGGTACTTTGATAGTGAGGAAAAACTTCTGCCAGGCACTAATCTTGCTGCTCTGCTGGGCCTCATCAAATGTCCAGAAGAACAGCTTGATGGCACTGAAAATAAGCAAAGCTTTTAATAAATCTTGCTACAAAAATGATCTCATGGAAATTTAATGTGTGTACAGTACATTGGAAGAGAAGTTCTACATCAGCATGTAGGTTTCAAAAAAGAAACAAGGCTGTTAAACAGCACATCAAAAAGAAGTGTGAGAGGAAAAGTTACAGTTTGATCACATAATCATCCAGAAAAGTAAGATATGAATGTGTAAAGCTGAGATGGGAAAGAAATGTAGAGGTGAATGAAAAGAGAAAGGTTAAGTCAAAAGAGAATATGTTGGAACTAAATTAGTCTTTAAAAATAAGGCAGTGAAAGAGCCTGCCATGTGTAGACAGGAAGGAAAACAGGGGGAGCAAAGTGAAGAATAGTTTATCAGTAGGTCACATGGGAGGAAGCTGCTAAAATGAAAGCAATAATTTTATCCAGGGAGGATATGGTAACAGATAGAGTTAAAGAAGAAAATATATATTAAAAAAAAAAAAGAAAAGAAAAAGGATGTCTAGGTTTGGCCTAGTTTTTTTTACCAACCTTGGACTGCCCTCCTCCCTCCTCCCAAAGTCTTCTCAGCAAAGGAAAAAAAAAAATGAAAAGAACTCAAAAGAAACTGTACTGAATTAAAACAGAAATTATATTTTTCTAATCTACAACCACATATGCAGTTTGTACACACCATGTGGGGCCCCATCCCAGGGGAAAAGGGAAAAGGGAAGAGGGAACGGGTAACAAGGAATAAGGAGGGACAAAACCAAACCAAAAGAAAGGAAACACGCAAATACAATCAAAAACTTTGAGAGAGGAGGAGAACAGGCAATGATACACTCTCACCACATCCCGGGCTAGGAAACCAACTGAAACAAGGGACCATCAAGGTTCCTCCCGCACCCCCAAGCCTCACCAGAAGAAGGAAGACTAAACTCCTTCCTATCTCCCCTCCTCCTACTCTTACGTGGAAAACAGGTGTGGAATGCTTATGTAATGTCCACTTCCTTGGTTACACCTGGTTACTGAGGAAGCCATGGATCAAACCCATCACAAAGGGTTACAGGTTTGACATTTGATCCAGGGGAGGGATGTAGAAACCTTCAGTGAGAAATTACTTTGGGTTTGGATGTATACCTGTTGATCTCTTTTCTGAGGGCAGACATAGAAAATTTAGCTATCCACAGACAAAGAATTACAGCTGAGCAAGTCTCTCTCCTACTTTAGATCAAGTATGATGCTCATGGGGAGGTTTTTCTCCTCAGTCCTGGGTCTGCCTAGGGCTCCATTTATTTGTCTTCTCATCACAATCTGCTTCTGTTCCATCAGTCTCCAGCTAAAACTGCATCCCATTCCTTTCATCTCTTGTGTGTTTAATTCTGCTACATCTGCTCTTAGTGCTGTCCAAGGAGCCCTCTTGTCCTTCAGGAAAGATATTTGGTGAAATGCTGGTCAGGATTTTGTGGGCTGATTTCCACAAAATGAGAAATTAAGGAGTAAATAATAAATGAGCAGTAATTAACAGGCAATTCTGTGACAACTGGAAAAATGGATGGGATTGTGTCATATATTATTCCTCACTGCATTTTCTGTAATAATTTGAATAATCTGGAAGGCAGAACAATACTGTTAATGCTGCTAAACATCTAAAGATAGCAAAGATGCTTGATAGCCAATAGAAGGCAGAGGTTTTCTTCCCAATACAGATGTAAGTTTATACCTCTTTTCTCCTGTAGGGTTTCACAAAACTTGTAGCACCTCAGCCCTCTTAGCAACTTGAGCCCTTTTTCAATGTGGAACTGCTGTGGAGTCACAAAGATTTAGGGTTAATAAAGAGAAATCAGTCAAATGACTGAAAATGAGTAAATGATCCTGGGCTCGTCATAACAATTTCCATGTAAAGTGCCTTTAAAAATCAGCTGGATTTGTGAAATATTTCTGCATAGATCAAGGAATTTGGTGGTAGTTCTTCTAACACTCCTGATGGGAAATGTCTGGAGAAAAGGGAGACTCCCAGCTGAGTGTAGTGAAAGAAAAGAAAAACCACAAGTGAAAAGAACAGTCTGATCCTTAGTGCTGCAATTGCAACCCAAAAGAATGAGAGGAGGAGGAGCAATTGTAACCTTTTGATAGAAAGCTTTGAAAGGGGTTTTAGTATTGGAAAAGAAGAGTAGCCCCAGAAAAAGAAAACATTAGTTCATCAGAGGTTCAAGGTGCTTATAAAATGGAACTGTAATAATATTTTGCATCTGACAGTAATTTCCACAGTAGGAGCAATAATATTTTGGAACCAAACTTGATAAACGTGAAGCAAAGAGCTAATGGCATGTGTTCTATTAGAGATTTTATTCCTCAAGGTTTATTGCTTTTACAGCAGCACTTCCTTCATGTCTGAGTTCTGTGCTGAAATTACCTGAGGAGAGTCTGCAGTGAGATGCATTTGGATCTTCTGAAAGATTTTTCCCCATTAATGCTGGGATAATTGTCTGGCAGCATGTGGGTCATTTTAGCCCCATCTCAGCATCCCCCTGAACTGAACAGCAGTGCAATAAAGTCCTTGCAGTGACTGAAACGTGAAGTCCCAAACAGCAACTCAGTGATGTTCAATATATATTGATATATTCAGATATCCATTGATCCACTGTGAGAGCCCAGGTTTGATTGGACATGCAAGGCTGGTCTCTAAAAATGCCTGATGGAGTCACTGAACTGAAAAAGGGGTAGAGAGTGTCCTACACCCTGCACATATTTCAAGCAGCAAGACAATAAAACAAGTGAAGAAGGTTGACAAAGTTTTATAAAACAAGTGAAGTTCATCCACCCACTTTTCAATCATTTCCAGTTATAAATGAAGCAAATAATTTCTGTTTCTTCTTAATTCCAGATAGAAAAAATAATATCTTCATACCACCAGAAAGTCTGTAGACATTTCAAACAACAAAATTCTGCGTGTTGTGAGAACAGAATACACAAATTTCTTCCTCAAGAACCTTTGCCTGTTCAATTAGCAATAATTTCTGTATTAATTGGCAGGGTCACTGATTGATTGGAGAGTTTTTTATCCTGAGGGCACAGCTAACTCCATGCTCCTGTTGTTCTGATCAACATCATTTCTTTTTAATATGTGCTATAAAACCAAAATTGTAGAGATATTTTTTGGGGGTCTGGAGATTTAGGCACTGCAATGCCCTTCAGAAATTTTTTTCTTTGAAAATATGGAGGAGAAAAACTTTGGGGAAAGAGAATCTTAAACTGTGCCATGTTCAGAAATGTGATAATTAAACTTGGTAATTAAGTAGTAAGAGAAGAAGATAATAAAGAAATTTCTGCATAAAGAATAAATCTGAATAGTCTGTCTTTGGTGAAGTAAAATATAGTAATTTAAGAACAATAACACGGAAATGGAACAAACAGCAATTAGTATTTGTCTGTGCTGACTCTGTCATTCAGTACTCAGAATTAATTGATGATAAACAGCACAGGGTATAAAAGGGAAAGCTTACAACCAGAAATGTTGCAATATTTCAAGAAATATAGGCCTGGTATAGGTATAGGTCTGGTCTGCTCTTATCATGGGATTGGAGGATAGCTTGGGTTGATTCATAATATCATAGAATCACAGAATCATAGAATGGATTGGGTTGGGAAAGACCCCCGAGATCATCAAGTCCAACCCTTGGTCCAACTCCAGTCCCTTTACCAGATCATGGCACTCAGTGCCACGGCCAAGCTCAGCTGAAAAACCTCCAGGGATGGGGAATCCACCCCCTCTCTGGGCAGCCCATTCCAATGCCTGAGCACTCTCTGTGTCTTGTATCTGTGCTTTGCATTCATCCTGACTCAGCAATGTATAAGATTGTCATCTCATTTTATGTTTTTTGGGAGCTTAATTTGTAGTAAACTTTTAAATCTGTTAAGTTAAAGGATTTGTGCATGAGGCAGCTGACACAGTGCATGTGTGAAAGAAATTTCTCAAAGCACTGAGGCTTTCTGAGCCCCAGAATTAAAATCACACTGTGCTGGGGCTCAGGACACAAAAGCAAGTCCTCAATTTGAGAGGCCTGGGAATTCTTAGAGAGATTTTTGTGTTTCCTTGTTGCTCCTGTTATTAAAGGTTATTAAATGTAATTGGAGACTGAAGTCATAATACTTACTGCAGAGTTATTGTTCATTGATTTTCAGTTCTTTCTGGGCACCTTCAGGAGAGGAGGAATTGCAATGAGCTCCTTGAAGGGCAAGTATTTCTCTCCTGTGCCACACCAGTGACCACTGACCTGGGCTGGGAGAGGTTTCTGGGTAATTTACGCTTCTGTTGTTCATGCCGAACAGTCTGTGCTGTCAGACTGGGACTGCCAGGACAGACAGACAGACATACAGATAGATTGGATTGGATTAGATTAGATAAGATTAGATAAGATTAGATAGATAGATGATTGATAGATAGATAGATAGATAGATAGATAGATAGATAGATAGATAGATAGATAGATAGATAACATATGTATAGATAGATAATGGGTGGATGGATGGATAGATAGATAGATGGATAGATAGATAATTGATGGATTGATGGATAGACAGACAGACAGACAGACAGATGTTGTTTTGCAGTGCAGAACCACCAAGAGGAAAGACAAGTCTTGTCTAATAAAACAGACCACGTCTTAGCTGATAAAGTGAAATCAGAAATGTGAATAAGCTAAAGATATCAGTATCTGCATGCACATGTGCATCCACCTGCATAAATATATATGCATATACATGGTACAAACGTATATTTTATGTGGTTATTCATACATACCTACACACATTGACATATTGGAATCCACTGAGCTAGCAGCAATCCATTTTGGATTCTCTGAATGTGGTAAAACTCCAGACAGAAATTTATTGAGACATGGGGCCTTTCTTTTGTTTGGGAATTTCTTCTTTTTGGCTTTGATTTCCTCACTTTCTTGTAAGGTTTCATAAACAGAAAAGCAGAGAGCTATGACAATTTGGCTTCCCTTGTGTTTATACACAACCTTTCTCTCTCTGACTAAAAACATCTCTCACTTTACAGAAGAAAACAAGAAAAGCAGAGGTAAAAGTGAGATAAGGCAGATAAAAAGGAGGAGGGAAAAAATCAAAAAGAAAATAAACATTTTTAAATACATGTTTGAATGTTCAGTTTTATCAGAGAGAATTTCTAGCTCTCAGGTTATTCCCTTACACATCTAGAGCCAAATCTTTTAATTTGTTTCAAGCTTGGTCTGAGCCTGTTATAAGTCTCCTCACATGAAATCTAACAAGAGGTCACATCTGAAATAACATCTGTAATCTGTGAATCTCAAAGTGCAGCAACCAAAATACAGAGCAGCTAAGAGAGTAATTGTCCATGAGACAGTCACTGAACAGTGTTCCATACATTCATTGCCAGTTAATCAGCATCCAGGTTGCCAGATTTTAAGTTGTTACATATTCCAATGCATATTTTCATGTCTTGCTCATCGTGAAATTGATTAAAAATTAATTGAAAATTGTGCTTTCTACTATTTTTATAAAAGCGTCCTACTGTAACTAGTCGATTTTGCCACTTGACTGGTCAGGAAGTGTACAGAAAAATGCATATATTATTTTCCATCTTATTTTGCATTGTAGCACAGAGGAGAAAATACTATGCCCTATCTCAAAGGCTTCAGTGGTGCAGAGATTTGTTGGGTCTGGTGGAACTCCTCACATGTCAGAAACACCCCAAAATTTATTGTGAAAATGCCATTGGGAATGGCTTGCTGTGGGGATCACAGGGAGAGTTCTGATCACTTTAATAAAAGACGTAAGTTGTGCATATGTGTGTTCTGCCTCTGCCCTTTCCCCGAAAAGATACTGGCTTTGCCTGCAATGTTTTCTCCCCACAGTGACAAGGTTTGGGTGCACTTCTCACTCTCTAAAGCAACAGTGTTCATTTTGAGATCACCTCTACATCAAAAGTAAATGCCATGTTAAAAGAACAACACAAAGAGCAAATTCCCTCACTGCCTGTTACAAGGTTCTCAGAAAATACTGCATCACAACAACCTGAGCATTTCCTTAGAAACTGTCATCTCACAAAACCAGAATATTGATTTATAATACTCTAGTGGATAATTATTGTTTGACATCTTGCATGGTAGAGGAAATACAGCACAGCACCTTCCTGGAGATGTGTTGGCTTAAGTAGTTCCCTCATTCTTTTTACTGTGTGTGTCAAAAGTTTAAATAAATATCTGGCATGTTCTGGAATTACAGACACAAGCTTTAGTTATGCTCTGCCTCTTAGATCATTTATGTTTGCTGTAATCAATGATGCTGCCTATTCTGACCAAGGAACAGAGTTTGGGGAACTTGGCAAAGAGTGAGTTTGTAGCTGTTTCTCAGTCATTATTATCAGATCTGTGCAGTTCTGGATGAGCCAGAAATGTAGATTTAACCTAGTTCAGGCAGGTGAACATCACTGAATCTCATTTGAAATTTTTTTATGAGAGTTTCCTGCCCTTAGGCTG
>JAJPCS010000340.1:1488729-1500063 GCA_021164005.1 Willisornis vidua nigrigula
CTGGTTTGAGCTGGAACAGAGTTCATCTTTTTCCTGGCAGCTGGTGCAGTGCTGTGTTTTGGGTTTAATCTGAGAATAATGGTGATAACTCAGTTGCTGCTGAGCACTCTAAGGGGCTTTTCAACTTCCCCTGCTCTGCCAGGGAGCAGGTGCCCAGGAAGCCAGGAGGGAGCTGGTCAGGACAGCTGACTACACTGGCCAGTGGGATCTTTCATGCCATGGAACAACATCACGTTCAGTATTAACCTGGGGGAGTTGGCTGAGAGATGCTGATCACTCCTGGAGGATGGGCTGGGCTTTGATCATCAGGTGAGGAGCAATTGTTCTGTGCATCACCCATTTCTCCGGGGTTTTAGTCCTCTCTCTCCTTTTGCTGTCTCCCTTTTCATATTACATTATTATTGATTTTATAGTTATTAAACTGCTGTTACCTCAACCCATATGTGTTTTTTTTTCAATTCTATCCCCATCCCACTGAGAGTGGGGGGCGTGAGCAAGGAGCTGTGTGGGACTTAGTTGACAGCTGTGGTTAAACTGCAGCAACTGGAAGAAGGAATTGTATAAAATCAATACCTCTTCCATCATTCATTTGCACTGTTTTGGATACTAGAAGTCTTAGAGCTAGTCTTACTGTGTGGTAGATCTGAGCAGTTTGAAATGGGTTACATAAAAATGACAAATAAAGTTCCCCTTGATGAGTTTGGTTTCCAGCTCGTTCACAATTGCTGTCTCTTTGTACCTTGTCACAGATAAGAGTGTGTTCTGCTTCCTCCTCGGCTCCAAATATCTTAAGGGTATGTGATCCACAGCTGAACTAGCACTGAACTAGATTGCTGGAGTAATTGGTTATTTCCTGGGAATAACTGAAAAATATCTGCATTATAATGCACAACTCCTTTTGCTGCCTCGCTCTGTGCCCATCCTCCAGTCTGTTGCTCTTTTGAAAATAACTGTGTCCAGTTTGAAGCCAGGATTTCCCTGGTAGGAGTTTGGTCAGATTATCCATCAATAAAGCAGACTCAGCCTCCAGTTCTGTTGGGTCAGCCTGTATAACACCTTTATTTTCCCAGAGCCTGACAGAGTTTAAGGTTTGAAGAAGTGACAGCAGCTGGAGAATGGTCATTGCTCACAAGACTCGGGAGAGCACAGAAAATCATAAATATGCATTTGATGCAGAACCTGCAATCAATTTTATAATTAAGTCACTCATTAACGGGCTCACAGCTTGGAGATCTGTTGGATCTCACCCAGTAAATCCACACTGGATTTACAGCTGATTTTAGTGCTTCTATCTGGCCATTAAAATAGGGCTTTTTTTCTGTTTCCCTGTAAAGGTTGATTGCTGTCTACTAACTAGCAGTGAATTGTGCACCATCAGTCCAAAATTCTAAAACTTCTCTCAAATTATATCCCATTCCAGCCAAAAGATGCAATGTAGACTAACTAGAGTGTAAACAGCAATTCTGTGTGTGCAATTGCAAGTGCATCTATTTCAGAGGTCATCCTGTATATCCCTCAAAGGCTTTGAAAAACAATTTTAGTGGTGTCTTCTCAGACTTTTAGTGCAGATAGAAAGCTAAAACCTGGACACAAGTATGTCTACCTGAGCTGACAGTAACGGGAAAACTTCAAAACCTTGATAAAATGAGTCGCACAAGAGTCTTGGTTAAGTCACTCACTTGTGGGAAAAAAGATATTGGCAAAAGGCACCCAACTTTGAGAGTTACATGTACCTTGTACTCTAATCAGATTGACAGGATTAGTTCTTCCAAACAGAACATGTCAATAGTTACAAGAAAAGTAAAACATGAGAAAAATTTGCATGTGAAAGCCTGGGACTCTTTGAATACCAGAGTCTGTCAGATCAGTTTTAAATATCTGTAACCAAATAAGGGTTATCTCACACCGGGCTTTCTTGCCTGAAAATCAATTTGGTCTCTGAGTTGAGCAGAAATCTGTCTGAAGAGCCAGGCTTGTGTCACAGCCAGTGGGGCAGAGACCACCTCGTGGTCAGTGGTGCTTCTCCGGGGTTACTAATTAATGGTAATACTAATTAATGTTTGTCCAAACCAGTGGGGTGGAGTGTACTCTCAGCCATTTCCCAGGTAATACCAGAGGGGTCAATACACTGTCCTGGCACTCAGAGGAAGCTTTCCATGCTGTAAAAATGGGCTGGCAGGATTCCTGAATAGTGCAACAATCCAGTTTGGGGCTCCTCAGCTTAAGAAGTGATGAACAAACTGGAGAAAGTCATGGTAGGGCCATGAAAGCAGTTTGGAGACTGGAGAAGTTAAAGTAGATGCAGAGAGAGCTGGGCTTGGTCAAACAGGACAATGGAAAGCAAATTGATCAATTAATTGATGTCACCCATTACCTCGGGAGCAGGTCTGGGTGGTTTTAAAGTTTACAGAGTTTTTGGTAACGTGGGCAGTGGAGGTCTAGGAGGCAACATGCAGCAAATTCCAGATGATCTTAAGAAAATACCATGAGAGTAGTGATCCATTGCAGATTTTTCAAGTCTGTAAGTGCTCTGATCTAAGCTTGAAGGCAGCACTGCTTTGAGCAGCTGTTTGAGGTAAATCACTCTCAGATGTCCCTTCCACTCCACGTTGTTCTGTTTCTTTGTGACTATTGCAGGAAGCACATTTGGACCAGGAACTGAAGGTGGGGTGCAACCTCAGCAGACTGAGGCTTTGTGCCTCTGCAGGGCTTGGCAATGCCACGTGTGTTGGCGTGTGTGTGGTCATTGAGCAGACATAAATTTATCACAGTGAAACATGAGAGAAGGAGGAGCCTCTGAGACAGAACTCAGTGACGTGGCACAGCATGAAAATAGCAGCTCCACTTCCAAACCCAGCCAGAATCCAGTGCTCTTTGCACAGAAATGGGTATCCATCTTATTAATTACATACCAAGTACAAATTAAATGAGTTAGGCATGGCTAAAGCTTTCAAGCAGTTTTCAAGGGTAGCAAATAACTTGTTTTATTTGCAAAGTAGATTATAAAGCCAGAAGAGATTTTTTCAATCATTTATTCAGAACTCCAGTTTAAAACATGCACAGCATTTTCTGTTTATAGAGAGCATATGTTTTAGAAGAGGTCTCATTTTTCACTATACAAATTTTTATTTGCAGAGAATATAACATAACTCAGCAAGTTGTACCAAAGGTTAATGACCTTTGCTGAACTTTGTTTCGAGCTTAAAAATGCCTGACTCTCTTCTACTGATGGGTTGATTTTATGCTTTTTCTGCAACAGTGAGAAATTTCATAGCAACTTCTGAAACTTCTGTTTTCCCTCTGGGTATTTGGAGAGTGTAACCAAGTTTGCTTTTTCCTGTTTTACTCCAGGCAGTGCTCTGGGATTTGTGGAGCCTGTTCAGTGAGGGAGAGACTTTGTGTGACGAGTGGGATTCAGCAGGACAAAATGCTTTGGACTCACAAGTTGAGAAGGGCTCCATATGGTGAAGATTGAGGCCTTTGAAAATGCACGTTCTAAACCAGCTTTTTCAGTCTGTTATCTTGAGTCTCCTTCCATTCTTCATGGCCAGAAGGCTCTTGGTTTGTTTCACTGACACAGCACAGGCCAAAAGCATTTCAAATACATGATAAGTGTTTCAGACTTGTTGATGTCTGTTTTGGGTGGAGTGGATTTGTTTGTATGCAGTTTTTTAACAAAGAATGGATTGTCTGTTATAATCTGTGGGGTTTTTAGACTCTCTCAGACCCATAGAGATGTTTGTGTTAAAGTCCTGTTAAGAGTCTTTGCTTCCATGGACAGGTCTCTCCCCAACTTAAGAGTTCTGCCTGAATTCTTTGTTTCCAAGTATTTGACCTTTCATTTGTCCACATAATTTGCTTAATGCTGAGCTTATGAAGTGATCCAGCTTGGCCTGCCAGTATCAACTTTCCTCTGTGATATTTGAAACTTTTTTCTTACTACATCCTTTTCAGAGTTTCATCAGCGATGGTTTGCTGTTTACAAGTCTGTTTTGAGAGACTTCTACTGATTTTTCATGAGAGTACTGAACACCTGTATCAGTCTTTGCACTGTACAAGCCTCTTAGTTAAAACTTCAGTTATAAAATGCACTAAAATGCTGTGGGTTTTGAGATCTGTTCTCAGTAGCCACATGTGTACTCATTGTTCAGAGGGTGGAAAGACCCCCAAGATCAAGTCCAACCACTGTAATAGCATCTCTAAAGAGAATTGTCCACAGTTATCTTGGAAGTTAGTTTAAGAAAATATATAATTGATGTAGAGGACAAGGTGAAAATATTAAGCACTGGAGTTTTACCAGATTGTGGACTCCATAAGTAAATGAGAATTGGAGAAATTGCATTAAGTGGAGAAAAACCCTTTGCTGCACTTAGTTCAAAACACTTGTCCCAGTCTAAACTGCTTCTGTATTGCGTAACACAAGGTTTATCCAAGGGCTATTTGTGCACATTGGTATGTGAAGAAGGTATTTCCATATCAGGTCATGGCCACAGACAATTGCCAGGTTCAGCCAAAGACCAGCAATCACTAGGGATGTCCACAGTGCCAAGATCAGGCCAGAGGGCAACCCAATGGGCCTGGCTCTGACTTTGGGAGGTTGAAATGCAGCTGGAGTGTTGCCCATGTGGAAACACTCAGGAGAGGAGCTCCCAAGGAAAGGGGCAAACCCCCAGGGAGGTTTCCTGTCAGAGCTGTTTGGGAGGGAGTCTCTGCTGAAGGCTCTTTCAGTTTTTTCTGGAGATGCTTGAGAGTCACCTGAGACTTCTCAAAGAGCTGTCTTAGCCAGCTGGCCCTGCAGGCAGGAGGTGCCCTCTGGCCCTTTGTGCTGGTTTAAAGGTAAACCAGCAGGAGAAATGAACTCAACACAAAAAAAGGTTATAAGTCAGTGTTACAATTTAACAACAATACTACAACAAATGCAATGACACAAAGAGAAATTGTTCTCAACCCACAGACCCAGAAATGTAACCCAGCCCCCTGGGGCACAAACACAGTGGGGTTTGGTGGCCCCTGTGCTGAGCCCCACGTGGTTCCCCCTAGTCCAAAGGAAAAGGAAGGGACAAACCTGTTGGTGCAGATGATGGCACAGTCTGGTCAGAATGGTGGGCTCCTCCTGTCCAGGGTCTGCTCCTCCTCTGGATCCAACCAGTGACTCCCTGAGGTCTTCAAACCACCAGATTATGTACACTCAGGCCCAGGTGGGAGCCCCCTGTGCCTCCCCCAGGGCAGGGAGTTCCACCCTGGGGGACTGACTCTGGCAGTCAGGGGGGATTTTGGAATCGTTGCTGGCCCCTGAGCAGAGCTGAGCCCTCAGGTGGGTGTGGAGGTGCCAAGGACTCCCTGCAGGGCAGTTCTCCCAGCTCCTCTGCCAGGCTTCTTTCCCAGCCAGCTCCCAGCCTGAGGGCTCAGCTGTGCCCTGGGCAGCTGCTGCCAATGGGCCATTGGGAACAGTTGGTGGGCAATGAATGGAGGGTGGAGAATGCACAGCTTTGGTCACACCCACACAGGGATAAACTGGCCCCACCTGCTGAACTGGGACATCCTCACAAAAACAAACTACATGGTAGAGCACAAGGAGTCCAAAGAATTGACCACAGGAAAAAGCATTGATGATGATATCTGCACCAATATGTCATTGTCTGTCTGGAGTGTGAGACCTAAACTCTGTCAAACCAAGGAGGAGAAGTCATCCTTCATGTCAGAGCAGTAATGGAGGATTGTCAAGTCCAGTTTTTCAGCAGCAAATGAAATTGGATTTCTGTTTCTACTTTTAGTACTGTATCTAGAACTCCATATGCTTCATCAGTGTAATTCCTCTGCCCTGGAGTATATAATGATAGTTATGTCATTTCAACTCACAGAATAAGAGATTATCACAATATTTTATTAGGCCTTCAATAAAGTGCATCATTAGCCAATTTCTGTTTTCCCATAGAGAAACCCATGTCTGAGAATTCAGATGCTTGAATAGACTGATGAAACAAGAGGGGCCAAGAGTGCCCTCATCTCAGACTGTGGGAAGTGGTATCTTGACAGTCACCTGACATTTCCATCTGTCAGTTCTGATCAATATGTGTGTCTGTGTCCCAGAAATCAATGGAGACAGTTCTTTGCAGTAGCCACGAGACCCAACCTGACCTGGAAGAGAAATCATGGAAACAGCAAAGCACAAGCCCATCATCAAGGCTGACAAATGGCCAGCTAAAAAAAAGATTCTGATTATTTTCCTTGCATTGGATGTAAGGAGAGTTGTCTCCAGAGCAAGCTGAAGACAACACAACACACACCTGAAGTTTGCCCTCCTGCCCTGCTTGTCCCTTTTCACGCTGAAATTTGTATCCCTTTAAATTACTTCTCTGTAGCAACATCAGTGCTAATGTCTCATGCAGTTTCTAAAATCCATGTGTACTAAGCAGACCCTTTAAAAGAGGATTAATACTTTTGGGGGATTTTTAATAAGAGGATATAGTAGTCTGTAATAATTTAAACAGCAAAACCCTTTTCAAATGAAAGGGTGTGGATTGTAGAAACCTGAAAACATGACAATGCATTCTGACAGGAAGGCTGCTTTGGGAGTGTCATTCTTTCACATGTTCCATTTCACAGAGGCAACAATGTAGACTCACAGACTATTCTGAGTTGGAAGGGACCCACAAGGATCATCGAGTCCAACTCTTCAGTCAATGGCCCACACAGGGGATTGAACCCATGACCCTGGTATTATTACAGCCAGGTTTTAACCAGTTGAGCCAATCTCTGTCTCAAACAGCCTTTCCTTAGCAGATGACTTGGGTTTGGAACTCCAGTTTTAATCTTTATTGGTCACAGAACGATGGGGTTTGTGTAATGGAGTTTCCTTTATTTCAAATTGAACATGCTTGACATTGAGCCTGGTGTGAGGCTCCTTGGGTCAGTTTTTCCTCGTTTGAAATCCACAGCTATGGAACACAGCACATTACAAGTCGTGGCAATTCCTGTTCTGTGTCATCTTCAGTTCCAAAGGGGCAGATGCCCTCCAGATTTGGGCAGTTTGGGAGTGCTGGCACTGCCAGGCAAACAGACTGTGTTCATATGTTAGTTCTGGCTGTGGCTTCCAATCTGATGGTGCACACTGTGTGACTGGGGGGGAAAAAAGGAAAAAAAATAGAAATTTTCTTAACCAGTGTGATGTGACACAGGAGTATTATTGTTATTATCAAGAATTCATGGCTTTCAATACAGCAGCAGAGGCACAGTGGAAAGGAAGAAGTAAAGCTGTTTGTTTTGAGGTTCAGTGGGGAAAGAAAATCAACAGGCTCATCAACAAAAGCAACCCCTTGTGCTCCCCAAACCCAATTTCCAATAGTGCTACAGTCCATGTTCCATATGAAGTGCCAGATATTAAGTTCTCATGGGAAGAGAGAAGCCTGAAGTCCTTCTGCCTCTTATAATGCCTTTTTTTCTTTCACCCTAAACTGCTGCTTGGGGGCAGGAGAGATTCTTGCAAGAACTTTGGGACTGCCAAGGAAAGGAGGAGAAGCATTCCCAGAGTGTGGTTTAATTTACCTTGGGGTCTTACTGGGTTTAGTTCATTTGTCAGCAAAATTATGGCATCAGCTCTTAAGGACTTGTCATATTTAGGTCCATGTAGGGGGTTATTGCTGCAAATCAGATCAAATGGAGCAGCAGGACAGTCTGTGCTCAATGATGTGGGTTCACATAACAATGTCACCTGTTTTCTTCTCTGTGTGTGTTCAAGGCACTCCCCTGCAGGTGTGTGAAACAAGATCACAGAATCACAGACTATTCTGAGTTGGAGGGACCCACAAGGACCATCGAGTCCAACTCTTCAGTCAATGGCCCACACAGGGGATTGAACCCATGACCTTGGAGTTATTACAGCCAAGTTTTAACCAACTGAGCCCCAAGAATTATCCAGCTATTTTAGATTTATTTAAGGAATGTTTCCATTGTCTTCATTATATATTAACAGCAAGGGAATAAATGAGATCACGACATGATTCTGTGAAACCACTATCACTGACATAACTTTTTACAGAACTTCCTTTTGCTTTTACCCAGTTACCACATAATGTGTAGAATGGCAGCTTAAATTCTCCTCTTTTTGCACTCAGTCTGATGTAAAAATTTCACTTTCATTTTACTACCCCTGTAAATCGTACTGTTTATAAGAGTCCTAACTTTTCCCCTTAGCATTCCATTAAGCAAAGACACTGGTTTGGGCCCAAAATGATCCAGTGAATTTACAGTACACAGTTCATTGCAGCACTGGCAAGTCTGGCACGTGTTGCTTTTCAGGGTAGCAGATTTTATTTAATTCACTTTAAACCCCAGCAAACAGCAACATACAAGGACATCTGACAGCTGCTTTCCCCACTTAAATCCCACCACTGAGACTTGATTCCAAGAAAAATAACAAGTCAGGCTTGGTTAGTAGTGCTGGAGCCTGGACTACGAGTCTTGACAAGGGAAAGAATCATTTGTACTGTACCAGCTTTTCAGGAGCTGGAGCAGAGAGTCAATCTCTGCAATGGCAAAATAAAGCTGTCAGAAAGCTTTTTCACAAGATGTCATGGACATCAACATGACAGTTCTCCCTCCTGGTCTTTTATACAGGTTGCTAATTCTGAAAGAAAAGTCATCTTTGCCTACATATTTGTGGATTCAGGCACTGACATTTGTAAGCAGCAGTTGTGATGCCAGAACAAAAATAGACACAATAACCAGGAGTACCCCTGGAGCCTTGCTGAAAATGCTTTAACTAAATGTCTGTCATCTAAGAAAAGGTGCTGCATTTGCTGCTTTGTATTTTGAAATTGATATCTACATGCTTGAAAAATTAACAGGCAAATATGTAGGCACATGAGAATCCTTTCATGCCCTGAGGAACATGACAATGGCCATGAGCATCATGGAGCAGGCAGGAATTTGGTTTCTCAAACCCTTGAATAGGTTCCCTTCTTCTCTGTCTTTACTGGGCACTGATGAGAAAGTCTTGAGTTTAGATATCCAATCATGTGAATGCTTTTATTAACAAGCAGATCTTGATTCTGGATTCTCATTCTGAGCAGCCTTTAAATCTTCAATTTCCACACAATTTAAACAGGCTTTGCAAATAAATAGTACTGTCGAATAGACCAGCCACTTTAGTGAGGTTATAAAGAAATTTTGTGACTAGTAAAGGAAGAAAGAAACTGGCACCATGAGAACTAAATTAGACATGGAACCAACAAAATGTAAATTATCATAAATAGCAAATGAAAGGTTTCAGGTTCTGTTTCCATTAAACACACAAGTGGCCATAAATGAGGTATTCCCAGATTTCTGAGGTGGGCAATGGTCCTTTTTGCTTCTTATCCTTTTCTTGGTCTGTTTCTGAAACTCTCTTTTCTGCCTCAAGTTTATGATGTGCTCAAATGCCTCATTTGTGTTGCCATGAGGCTTTGGCTAATTGTAACTCTCGGTCATTAGTGGAATGATGACTTGGGATTCAACCTCTTCTCATCAATACTAAGCACTCCTTATACCTTTCCCTTTGGTTGCAGAGACAAATGATTTATCAGCTAAATGGCAGTAACAACATAAGAATTGACTTCACTTACAATTGTCCTATTCAAGTCGTGTCTATATTGCACAGCAAATTAGCGAGCCAGAAATATTACTGAAAAAATAGAAAATTGATAAAATACTAATTAAAATAAAAAGACTGTTTTTATTTGTTCAGTAATAAGTCTTGCTCGCAGCCACATTAACATGCTGAACTTTTAAACAAAGTTATTCTTTCATGTGTGTTTCTTCACTGCAGTATCAGATGGGATTCCTGCACAGTAATCAATGAACTGTGACTGTAAATGGAGTTACCCTTGTGTGAGGCTGAAGGTGTTGTGTGTTATAGTGGCAAAATGCACGTGTGAAGAATGTGTTTCATTCCAAAATAGAATTATTATACTTGGCTTTCCACATGTGCAGATTGACTTGTTTGCGTTTTTTGGGTTTGTTTTTTTGGTTTTATTTTGTTGGGGGATTTTTTAATTTTTTATCTTTAATTTCATCATTACTTATTATCCCTGGGAAATCGCTTTCTTTTCTGCTTGTGGTACATTTAAGTGTCCCAAATCACAGTATGTTTTTGAAAGGTGTCTTTGGGCTTATTCTGCCAGTAACAAGAACTGGGTAATGAATTCAACCTGTCCCATTAAAAAAGAAGTGAACAAAAGAATCTTTTCTGAAAATAATAACAATTATACATCTTGTGTAATTGTTGTTGTTGTTCCTTAGCATTCTTAGGAAACCTGTAATATTGACAGATAACTGGAAGGGATGCATTAAAAATAAATAAATTAGAAGTTCAATTCAAAGCTATCCAGTCCAGGAAATGAACTGCTAATTGCTTGCATGGGAACAGGTTAATGTAGTTATTGAATACAGGCAGGGCTCCCAATAAGTAATTTTCACCAATGATGTTTTTCAGAGGTTCTGACCCATTGACTTCCATTGGAAAGCATTCCTAATATTTTTTTATAAATCATTCCCTTTGATTTTAAGGACAGACAAACTTTCCTGACAGGCAAAAGCAGGATAATCCTCATCCAGAGCAAGCAGTTTAATCAGTTGCATTTAAAGATAATAAATCCAGTTCTTTTATATTAAATGCCCAGTAGAATATAAAGTGTACTTTCAAAAGTGAAACATTTTGAGACTCTTCAGCTGTGGTAGAAATAAATATATTATTGACTATTAAGAGTTCTGTTCATACAGCATTAACTTTTGCGGGGTATGGTTTTATATTAAATTAAATAGTTCATTCAAAGATACATTTATGAGATGAAAAAAGAATCACTTTTCTATGACACTCAAAATCTGAGAGAATACAAAGTTTCCTTAGTCTTTCCTTTTTCTTGAATATTCTGTACAGGGGGATAGAAAACACTGATGACCAGATTCTTTACGTGCTTTGCCTTAATAACTGCAGATCTGGACTAACACTGTACATGGATTTAAATAAAAACTCAATCAAGACTTGATTCCAAAAATACCATGGCAGGCAGAGAGTCTCTCCTGCTCTTTGTTCTCAGGACGCTGTTTGTCCACAAAAGCTTGAGAGGGGTGGGAAAAAGCACTCAGTCAATGGCAACAACTAAAAAGCTATCCCATGATTCAAAATTTATTCCTAATGTAAGAAAAAATATCTTAAAAACCAGAAGAAATATCTTCTGGTACTACTTGTCATTGCAATACACTTGAAAACTTGCATATCTAACTTTTTCCCTCCACTGTTTTTGTCCTTAAACTGAATTTATATAGTTTTAATGCCATGAGACCAATACTATTGAT
>JAJPCS010000340.1:1501661-1513836 GCA_021164005.1 Willisornis vidua nigrigula
AGGAGTTTCAGGTATCATTATTGCTGCAGTTGGATCCTGTATCAGTAAAAGCGATTCTGCCATTCAGTGTGGAAAGGCAACATTTAGTCTTGGAAAGACCAAGTGTTTTCAGCTAGCTGTGTATTTAGGGATGTTGGTATTCTTTAAATACATGTACAGATATTTGGTTGCTCTCTTCATCTCTGGAATTTCATTTTCTTTACTTTGGTGTGATTTGCTTCTAGCATAGGTTTACAATAAGTGCATTTATTGTCCAGATGATCCAATCTAGCTGTGGAATGGCTGTTTTAAGGATAATGCCTGTAGTTTTATTGGGATGTATAAGATGTACATACAGAAAATTATCAAAAGTACCATATCAATTATGTAAGATTTTGCTTGTAAAGTTCATTAATAAGTTAATGCCATGCAAATAGCTTAATTTGATTTGATGTAAAAATACCAGCAGAAGACCAGATGAGAGAAAAGAGACTTTTTTAAAAAGCATGTTTATAGACTGAGCTCAATTTTTTTTTTAATGGGAAAAATTAGTAAAATAAGTACATTGAGACTGATTGAGTTATTCACGTGTTTGAAGTTAAGTTCACACTTAAGTGTCTTGCTGAACCAGAGGTAAAAAAAAAATAATCCAGTAAAGGCAGTTTTTCAAGTTAGAAATTAAAGTGGAGGGGGTTTATTTATTTCTATACACATAAGAGTCTTAGTCCAAAAGGATTAGAAAACTTTAGAGCACTGTATGAAAATATCAAGTTACAGCCCCAACGCCAAGAAATATGATCACATCAAAGTGCAGATCACCTTTGCTAACATATTAAATAAAAAATAAAAAAAAAATTAAGTGGCTAAGACACTTTTGGTGTTGGATAATATCTCTTTACGCCTTGTTTTGGCCAAGCTGGAGAGACCATGATGAACATATTTGTTTTCCAGTGAAGACAGAATGATTTACAATTAAAGCTGTTGTTTAAAATAAAAAAAAAATACCACAAACAAACAAATATCTCAAAGAAAAGAAATGCCTCTTTCTGTGCAGCATTTGTGTTCAAATGTTGAAATAATCCATCTGATACCTTACTAAATGAGCTTGAAATGAATTGAAAATAATTATGGAATCCAACATATTTTCATTCTTTAAACAGAGAACAATTAAAACAGTAAACTGTGTTGGGATACAAAACTGAAAACCATCAGGGCCCAGCAAGGATCCCCAGGGCGATAAGACTTGATCTTTAGTCTTTGCATTTGACAAGGGTATACAGGATAAAAAATAATTAATTATAACTTCCATGAATATAGAAAAGAAAATGTGTTCTGTTTGCCTTTCAGCTGCTTAGTACTGAGTGTCTTTGTGTGCCAGAAAGGTGGCACTGCCCCAGCGCTGCGGTGTCCGTGTTTGTGTGTTAAACACCTGTTAGGGGTTTAGCTCAGTGTAGGCCTAAATTTAGGCTTTAGGTTTGAGAGTAGACCTGAGACTATCAGCTGACTTGGGCTGGGCTGGGCCAGCTGACAGCTGACACTATTGGCCAATGGTATTCCATACCATATTCCGGCATCATCTCAAAATATAAAAGCTGGTGTAGGAGTGGCTTGGGCAGTTCCTTCATGGCTTGGTCCCAGCAGGACACACTGTGCTGTCCTGGGAGGCACAGGAGGCCCAGGCCCAGCACCAGCTTCCCACCATGTTATCTTTGGGAAGTAAAATGTTTGTTCTTAGTCTTTCTCTCTGCTTGAGTCTGTCCCTCTGGGGAATTGAATTCTCTGGAGTGATTTGTAGCTAAAATAGTGGGATTTGTGTTCAATGGAGAGCGGGGAGTTAATTGTTGTTATATCTAACTTGTGTAAGTGTGTGTTATATTGTAGTTTCATTTTAATTTTATCTTTTCTGTATAAATACATAAAGAATCATAGAATAAATTGGGTTGGAAGAGACCTCTGAGATCATCAAGTCCAACCCTTAATCCAACCCCACTGTGATCACCAGATCATGGCACTCAGTGCCACATCCAGTCTCACCTTAAAAACCTCCAGGGTTGGAGAATCCACTCCCTCTCTGGGCAGCCCATTCCAATGCCTGATGATAGTCAGTTTAAGTTTAAACCTGTTTTGAGTTTTTTAATTTGTTCCCTTTTCTTGGTGGGGGGAGGGAGGCTGGCACTGCATTGGGCAGTTGGTGTTTTGCCCGCTCAACTCAAGACAACACCTGAGCTCAGCTGGTGCATTGTGGAGCTCCACCTCTCTGATGCATCCCAACCTTGCATTTTCCTTGCTTTCAGAGGGGAACCCCTACACCTGGTGGGTTGGCAAGGCCAACGAGAAGCACTTCTACTGGGGCGGCTCCGGGCCTGGCATCCAGAAATGCGCCTGCGGCATCGAGCGCAACTGCTCCGACCCCAAGTTCTACTGCAACTGCGACGCCGACCACAGGCAATGGTGAGTGCTGGGCCAGGGGGCAGGCTGAGAACAGCCAAAGCTCGCAGCTTTCACAACGCTCTCTTACTTTGAGTGTATCTTTGTTCCTGTATTGCCTTTCTTACCAAAAAACAAAGGCAAAATGGGAAGGTCAATAACTGCACGATCCCACGATCGCAATAAACTACAATAAACTACACGATTCTGGGGATGGAAGCTGGAATGCTTTATTAAACTCTCAAAACTCAATTTAAAGTCTCTGAGACAGCACATGCTAATAATGAGGAAGAGTTATGGTCATCTAGGGAGGGCTTATTTTAGGACCCTGAGATGAGCTCAGTTGGTTCAAATTTGGTTGTAATAACTCCAAGGTCATGGGTTCAATCCCCTGTGTGGGCCATTGACTGAAGAGTTGGACTCGATGATCCTTGTGGGTCCCTTCCCACTCAGAATAGTCTGTGATTCTGTGATTAGAGAATCACAATACTTTGCTAACTTATAAAAACAGTCACTGTTTGTTATCTCAGGGATTTACATGAAGGGAAGAGAGCAAAGAGTTACAACATGGTCTGATAACATTCATTCCAGAGCTCATCCTTATCTCGAGGCAGGAGACAGCTTTATCTTCAAGTTGAGCATCACTAGGCCTTCCCTATTCTTGGTGACAGAATTTCTTTCAGCCTTTGTTGTCCAAGGCTGTTTGTGAATTCTAGCCCTTTTTGCTAGAAGCAGAATTCCATATTCCAACAGCAAAAATATTATATTTGTGATCCTTCCTGCAATGTATCTAGCCACGTCTTCATTTCCATCTTTTACTCATGGTATCTGTGACTGTCAAATATAAGGAGTATATTTATGTTTTCAAGGCCACTAACCTATAGAAAAGAATGCTAAAATTGCAAAGGCAAGTCCTCAGGAAATGACAGCATTTTGTCTGCCCCTGCAGCTTTGTCTCCATCAGATTCAGTTGTATTACAATGCAATATTGATTTTATCTCTGCGACTTCATTTTTTTCCCTAGAATTTCTCCTTTTTATGGTATTGCTGTATTTGAATGTGAGAGTTACGCAGTGAAATCACTCATTTAATGCCTTTCACCCTCATTGTCCATTTTTCATGAGAAAAATGTGTTAAGAACTAGACCCAACATGTATTAGAGGACAAGGCTCTGTATTTCAGAGCAAGGTATTGGACTGTGCATGAGATAATTAAGTATTCAATGTGCTCTTGGGTTGAAAATAGAAACCACTAGCCAGTTTAGGGTGAGACACTGAGAATTAGTTCTAGTTTCCTCTCTAATCAATAGTTATTGATTCATCCCAGGTGGAATAATTTTAACAGAGGGACTAAGGAATTCCTATCCCAGAGTACTTTACAGCCTGGGAACAGGGACAGCCTGTTGTGAGGTAATTGAGGTGGGTTTGAATCTCTTTAGAGAATCAGACTTGCATCTCTGATATTGCCCATAAACATGAACCAACTGCATTAATCTCATCGTCCCTTTGAGTGGGACCCCCTCTGTAGCCTTAGAACACCTTGTTTCTAAGCCTTAATCATTTGTGTCATTACAGGCAGCAGCATATTTTACATGGTATGAAGTGTTCAGTGGCCCACTGGAACCACACTCTGAGCACTTCTCCCATTAATAACCATCTGTTAGTAATTGAATTAATACTGGCTCATGAATACAGGGCTACAGAACTGTAAGGGTATGTTGTAGATTGGAGAAAAATAAAAAAAAAAAAGGAGAGATTAGGGATAATCACAGAACCACAGAATAGATGTGGATGGAAGAGACCTCAGAGCTCCTCTAGTCCAACCTCTCTGCTCAAGCAGGGCCACCTAGAAACAGACTTTGTCTTGATGTTTTTTAATATATTCATGGAAGGAGACTCTGCAGCTTCCCTGTGCCCATTGTCTGTGATCCTGGGACTGGGCACCACTGGAAAGAGTCTGGTTCCATCCTCTTTGCACTCTCCAGGAGTGGCCTCACCAGTGCTGGGCAGAGGAGAAGGTTGGTCTCCGTGGACCTGCTGGCAATACTTTTTGTAATGCACCTCAGGATACCATTGGCCTCCCATTGTTGGCTTGTGTCCATCCTGCTGTCCACCAGCACACTCAGGGCCTTTTGTGCCCAGCTGCTGCCCACCTAGGTGGCTCCCAGCACGTGCTGGTGCCTGGGGTTGGTTCTCCCCAGGTGCAAGGCTTTGCACTCTTTGCTGTTGAGTTTCATGGGATTTCTGTTAGCCCCTTTCTCCAGCTGGGGAAGATTCCATTTGCATGGCAGCTTGACCCTCTGGCTTATCAGCCACTGTTCCCAGTTTGGTGTGATCTGTAGGAAAGAGGTATGAAAAATAAAAAATTAGAGTAATAAAGGAAATCTTCCAGGCCCTGAAAAAATTATAGGTTAGGATGTGGAAAATCAAATGCTGTCACAGCCATTGCCACCCTAAGCTTTGACACTGTTAGGATAGTATGTTGTTGGCTGCCACTTAGGGTGAATTATTCAGCACCACAGAGAGAGAGGAGGCAATATGAGGGACAGGGGAATCACACAGGCTGCAAACTTCAGAGGGAGGATTACATATGGAGTGAAGAATACAGGGAGGTTTGGTTCTGTATTCAAATGGTAATGATAAAGGGAAGATATTGTAATAATAATTACAATAAATGGTAGAATCAGGAGCACTTACAGTTTTCATTGCTTGAGGCACGGATGTGTATCCATGAATTATAGTCTCTGTAACATATGTTGAGGGTTTTCTTTTACACCAAGGGAAATGTGCAGTGGAATTAGCACTGGCTTTTGATCTCTTTTTGAAGATGCTCAAAGAGTCACAGATGACAATTTAATAAGCAGTGTTCACTAAGTCATTTTTTCCATATCTCTGCACCCCCTAAATACACCAAAATTATGTGTTCTACTAATAAATAGGTTCATATAGTTGCTAGATTTAAGTCTAAAATAGGATTATCACAAAAGATATACAACTGTCTAGTCAGAATCCATACAAGAATACATTTATACAGTATTTCTTTAGATGTATATCAGAATTTTTTCAGGACAAATACTGTTTGTTACAGGTCTATTTATGAAAAGCAATTATACAACTGGATATTACATTCTAATCTGTGGGGTGTGTGTAAATCATAGGAAGAAATTAAAGCCTTATTAGAGTCTGTAAGAGCATTTTTTCAAGATTCCTATGTTCGGCTTGGCTTTGGCAGGATCCAGTCCTGTCCTTATCCACACATTTTGGATTTGGGAGTTATTTTGAGGAATCCCAGTTAGAAATTTTCTCTAGGTGGTTTATCAATATCTGAAAAACAAGTGAGCTTCAGAGGAGAGGAGACCTTAATGACAGAATTTAGCCAGGGCCTCCAGCATGTCTGTGCTCAGTTCTGGTGACACCAGAACAGCTCCTGGTTTGGACATGGGATCTGCAGCAGCTTCTGATGAGCAGGGAGGTCTCAGTTGACAGCCTGACAAAGCAGCCTGAGCAGCTCCTCACCACTGCTCACCAGCACAACTGATTGCAGAACACTCATGGTCCTCTGAGCCACAAGGGCTGAGGAAAGGCTGGCCTGGGGCTGAGGGGCCAGCTGAGCCTTCTGTAGGAATTGCCCCCCTTGTCCATAGCTGGGAGCACTGCATTTGGTTGTGGTGTGTCTGCAATGATGTTCTGCTCCTGCCCAGGTGATATGGGGGAAGTTGTTTGGGTTTTTCTGAGGGGCTGCAGGCAGGAGAAACTGGGGAGGAGTCACAGGCCAGAGCAGCAACTATATTAGAAAAGGTAAGGAAGTGAAATGGGAGAAGAGGTTTGCTGTGTGGGAACTGTGAGAAGGAAAGGTGAAGAAGAAGAGTGGGATTCAGCACAGAGATTTTTAAAGGTGATTGGGGAGCTACTGAAGGAGTGGGTCAGGCTGGATCAGAATGACATAGTGTAAGTATAATATTGTCCATGGTTTTTATTGCAGAAGTTAGAAATTGTGTTAGAAATGAAGAAAGGAATTAGTTTGATGAGTGATCTCATAGCAAAGTCAGGAGAATGCTCCCCTGGAGAACTGGAGTCTAGCCCTGCCTCTGGAACCACATTCCTGCTTGATGCTTTCAAAGTTTCATAAGCCATTTCTTCACAAAACAGTCATTAGTTTGATCCTAATTTTCTGGGTACCTAACTGGAAACCCAGAGACCCACTTTGTGGAAATGAGCTGCAACTAGACTAAGGGATCACTCTCTGAGTGTATCCAATGCTGTCTTTCAAAGAAAAATAAAAATAAAGCCTGTAGGAATCTCAAATTGAGCACCAAGTACGTGCTTTCAGCCTCAGCATCCAATCTGCTGACTGGAACTGATGCCAGAGCCCAGCTCATGGAGGTGTTGCAAAGATAGGTAATGGTAGGAAGAAATCATCGGCTGCACTAATGAGCACTGAAAAAAATCCAGTGAGAAACTGCAGTCTTTATGGAAAGATAGGAAACAACATATTGGACATAAAATGGGGCCTGCATATTGAAGCATGAGAGTAAATTTGGGGAGTGAGAAGATTTTACTGAATGAGTGTTGTGTGTCTCCTATACTGAACAAAGCCAAAGCTCTCCAGAATAAATGACAATCAGTGACCAGTCAAGGGCTGTATTATGGGGATAGGTACAGGGGACAAATTAAAGCTGTTCAGGCAACCTGAAATGCTGCTTTGTCATAGAATCATAGAATCATAGCATCATAGAATCACAGAATCATAGAATCAATTGGGTTGGAAAAGACCTCTGAGATCATCAAGTCCAACCCTTGGTCCAACTCCAGTCCCTTTACCAGATCATGGCACTCAGTGCCACGGCCAAGCTCACTTTAAAAAACTCCAGGGATGGGGAATCCACCCCCTCTCTGGGCAGCCCATTCCAATCCCTGAGCACTCTCTCTGCAAAGAATTTGTTTCTGCTCTCCAACTTCAATTTCCCCTGGCAGAGCTTGAGCCCATCGTGCCCCCTTGTCCTATTGCTGAGTGCCTGGGAGAAGAGACCAACCCCCCCACCTGGCCAGAACTTCCCTTCAGGCAGTTCCAGACAGTGCTGAGGTCACCTCTGAGCCTCCTCTTCTCCAGGCTGAACACCCCCAGCTCCCTCAGCCTCTCCCCACAGCACTTGTGCTCCAGTCCCTACTCCAGCCTCGTTGCTCTTCTCTGGCCCCGCTCCAGCCCCTCAATCTCTTTCCTCAACTGAGGGGCCCAGAACTGAACACAACCCTCAAGGTGTGGCCTCCCCAAGGCAGAGTCCAGGGGAAGGGTCACTGCCCTGGGCCTGCTGGCCTAAATGTTGTGTTTGGTTTGATGTGGGGTTTTGAACCAAGCATGTGAATGATTTTGTGTAAGTACAGAACCCACTGTGTTAATTATGGACTCAATTCCAGTGGAACTTTTCCCACATACAATGGGTTGATAAACTTCACAGCTGGATGGTTGTTCTATTAATGCTTTTTGAAATTTCACTGATCAACTTTGCACTTCTCTGTTTGAATAGAAGAGTTGTAGAGCTATTTAGCACATGCCCAATGTGTTGATTATTGTGCCTGGGTGATAGATAAGGCAAGTGGTAGATACTGACAGTGAATTTGAATACATAATTCAAATTTATGTGTCATCTAAAATATAACCCTATTCTTAAGAGAAACCCACATTGTTGCTGCAATGTAAATATTAAGTAATCATCTTTGCCAGGATAAACAAACAAAAGCACAGGTGGCAAGAGCTTCACTCAGAGTAATCCTAACAAAGTGATCCTCAGTCCCTAATTATCCATGACTTGTGTCCAAAATGAAATTAATTCAGAGTTAAATGATTCAGAATACAATAAAAGGGTTTTTTTGCTTACTAGCAG
This sequence comes from Willisornis vidua nigrigula, assembly GCA_021164005.1. Taxonomy (NCBI): domain Eukaryota; kingdom Metazoa; phylum Chordata; class Aves; order Passeriformes; family Thamnophilidae; genus Willisornis; species Willisornis vidua. Next base: position 1,509,949 of record JAJPCS010000340.1, read on the forward strand.
AGATCATTTTTTTTAAAGTGTGTGGTTGACATTTAAAATCAGATTGCCTCAATATTGAGAGAATAAACGGTACCGAGGTAGCTGTTATTAGTAGCAAGAATTTCTCTGGGTTGCTGTTAAACAAAATCATAATCAAATGAGTTATTTTAGGTGAAATGTAAGGGTTTTGGAAAAAACAATGAAAAGTCTTATTTGAATAAAAACACTATTATTACAATGTAGGCAGTTCTGGCATTGTAGTAGTAGGCACACTGTACCAATTAAGTAGAAAATATAAAGATCTGCAAAGCAATTTTGATTCCTACTCTGCTTTGACCCCAAAGTTAGTGAAACACTCAGACTGGGCAAAGTTTGTAAACCACAAGCTCCTTACTTTTGATTACAGAGCACCCACAGTAAGTCAGAAGACATAACATGATGCCGTTTGAGGATTTCCTTAGAAAAGGTGTGACACAACAAGCTTTTTCACTCAGCACTGGCTGATGTGAATGCACTTCTGGCGACCAAGTTGGACATGGACTTCACTACTGATGTGGTTGCTGATCTTTCAAGAACTATTTGGTGGCCCTAAAGATGAAAACCCTGAGATCAGCTCATTTGGTTAAAACTTGGCTGTAATAACTCCAAGGTCATGGGTTCAATCCCCTGTGTGGGCCATTGACTGAAGAGTTGGACTCGATGATCCTTGTGGGGAATCCACCCCCTCTCTGGGCAGCCCAGATCCTTGTGGGGATCCTTGTGGGTCCCTTCCAACTCAGAATAGTCTGTGATAATTAGAGGAGGTGTAAAAAAAAAAGAAAAAATATGTGAGAAGATGTTCACAAGGGATTAAGGAGAACTTCCATATAACAGTGGTTTGGAAAAATGGAGAAAATGAGGAAAAAAAAAAACAGGTGGAGGAAGCTTCATTTTGTGGTTTATACTCTGTCACAGTTTGGATATTCAAGTTTTGCTTTATTTTTGTGGGGTGTTTTCTAGAACACTCTCCAGGACACATCCCCCCTTCCCTTCCCAACTTTTCTCCTACAGAGGGAGTTTCAGAAGAAAGTTTCGAGTTCTGGGAAAAGGTGCTAAAACGGAACTCAGAATGGCATGACTTGTTTGACTGACAGGAATGTGGGGGGATCTTGCAATGCTGCCCTGGGGCTGTAGCAGTGCCAGGGAGGTCATTTATAGCCAGATATAACAGGCTCCTGGAGCCATAGATAGACATCAAGGCTGAAGTTTAATATGTACTAATTATCAGGGAAATCACTGATGTTTCAGCTCCTGCCTCCCTTTGGCACTTTGGACAATCTGTCTCTCCTTTATCTCTGTGCACTCTGGGTATTTTTTCCCCATTCCTTTCCCATCTGGGCAGCAACTGGAGTTTCCTCAGAGGTGTCACATGATCAGAAGTGTCTGGGTTATACATTCGCTGTGAAAAACCAAAATTCAAGCCTACTGTTGTCTCTACTTGACCACATTTTGTTTAAATTTAGTCACTATTCGTAGCCTTATGTAGAGACATCTTAAATATGCAAAAGGGACCGAGTATGAATATCCCTAAAAGAAGGACTATAAAGGTTGTACCGAGGAACATTCATGACTAGAAATGCTCTATATATACATATATATACATGAAAAATTTCCAGTTTAACCAGATGAATTGACAGCATACAAAAATCAAGTATTTATATAAAGTAACCATATATTTAACCATTAATTTGCAAAACAGACATTTTGGTTAATATACAGAGACTTGTATTTAACAAGAAAACATGGTGGTTTGCATTATGTGAAACCAGAAAAGAAACACATTAACAGAAAATTATTATTTATGATGTCCTGCTGTTTTGCTTCACATCTCTTGAAGATGATGAACCACAATTTCCCAGAAATCGAGGAAATTTTGTAGAATTTCTCTACATCACTTTGAAGACTGTAATTCTAAAAGCTTCAAAGCCATCTTTGAAATGACAGACCAGAAAATGTGATTTGTGGTTGTGTTTCATGTTGTATTTCTGTGCAGTAATTACATCTCTTAATGGAATAAAAGTTGAAATATCAACATTTATTTTTTAGTTATGCTTAAGAAGAAAATCAGTTTTGTGGATTAAGGTGGGAAAACTTAGCTGACAAATTTCAGGATTTCACTCAGGGTTTTTTATTGTATTCTTATGAATCCAGACAGATTTTTGTAGGGTTTTTTTTAGACTTACTTTGCAGAGTTCCTTTGTACATTGGCAGCTTATGTTAATGTATTTCCAGTCACTCAACATTTAGCATCGTGACAGTTTGTATTGGCACAGAATAAAAAATCTGTGTGAAGAGGGACACCAAGGACAGAAAGTCAAGCATTCAAACCTTAGAAAATGTTAGATTTAATACAGCTGGTGGTACTTTTTTCCAGATGATTGGTAGATTTGAGCTGAAACTTTGACCAACAGAAAAGCAGAGAGCCAGGAATTCACTCCTTCTAGTTACAATTTGGCCATTAAAACTACCCAGTAGGGAAAAGGGTCCAGTGAATGGGTGCTAAAGGTGCTGCTGACTGTTCTCAGTGTGCTGAAAAATGAGAAATCTTCCCATGAAATGAATTCTGTCCTCTTATTTTTATAACCTGTTTTACATTTCTACTTACAGAAACTATAGACACCTTGTGTTTGTCCATTCTGCATTCCTCTTTTTTGCTTCTTCCACAAGAAAAGTGTTTTTACTCCTGATAAGAAAAGATTACAAGTTTGGGGGTTGGAAGTCACAAAGTGGAGCACTTGGCTCTTTCTCCTCCAGAGATGTTCCATCCAGGTACAACAGCCATGTGTGTATTTCTGTAGCTCACAGGAACTGCCAGATTTGCAACCTGAACTCTTACAGGTTGATGGGATCAGGAGGTTCAAGATCCAACCAGTCATGGAACTGATTCATTGAAATGAAATCTGCAAATCTGACTTGTGTTTTCTCTCATTTCCTTCTGTGTTCTTCACCTCAGGGACTTGATTTTGGCCTTGCTTATAACAAGTTGATACCACCTGGAGTTCAGGTGTCATCCTCACTCATGACAGTAAAGAAAGATCTTCCCTTAATGCTTGTGGCTCTGAGGAATGGAATCTTAACTTTCCCCAAAACTGAAAATACGTGGAAAATGTGGATGTTTATGTGACATGAAATAACTCTTGGGCAACTTGCCTTGTCTTTGTTAAAATGCCCCCTTCTTACTCAGTGTTATTTATTCAGTCCTGTGCCTTTACTGTGCAGTTATTCTGATTTTATATCGTGCAATCAATACAGAACCAGCACAGCTAAGGGTAAGGAGACAGGAACCTGAACTGCTTCATGCACATTGAGCAGAGTCTCTCACCTGGCTGTGAGCTCCAGCAACCTGCTAAGGATGAGGATCTGACCTCAGGTTCAATCATCATTTATTGCCAGCAGTAAGCAATGAACCTGAAGGGGAGAGTGATGACAAGATGTTACCATTTTATTTATTAACCTGCGCTGTAAAGTGCTGTGAGACAAAAAGTGAGTGTTAATCCTGCTGCCAACCTGCCTTCTGTGTGTTGGTGTTCAGGCTTTCCTGTGTTCAGCTGACCTCAGTTCCAACCAATCACAGACAGATGGTCTCCAAGCCCATGGCTTGGACAGGTGTCCCCTCGGCTGCATCAGGAGCTGGAGGGTCAGGCCCAGAGAGTGCTGGTGAACGGGGCTGTGTCCAGCTGGTCACCAGTGGTGTCCCCAGGGGTCACTGTTGGGTCCAGTCCTGTTTAACATCTTTAGTGATGATTTAAATGAGGGGATTGAGTCCATCAGCAGCAAATTTGCTGATGACACCAAGTTGGGAGGGAGTGTCCACCTGCTGGAGGGCAGGAGGGCTCTGCAGAGGGATCTGGAGAGACTGGAGAGATGGGC
>JAJPCS010000340.1:1538836-1569023 GCA_021164005.1 Willisornis vidua nigrigula
CAGGTGGCCAAGAAGGCCAATGGGATCCTGGCCTGGATCCAAACTAGTGTGGCCAGCAGGCCCAGGGCAGTGACCCTTCCCCTGGACTCTGCGCTGGGGAGGCCACACCTTGAGTGTTGTGTTCAGTTCTGGGCCCCTCAGCTCAGGCAAGAGATTGAGGGGCTGGAGCGGGGCCAGAGAAGAGCAACAAGGCTGGAGAAGGGACTGGAGCACAAGTGCTGTGGGGACAGGCTGAGGGAGCTGGGGGTGTTTAGGCTGGAGAAGAGGAGGCTCAGAGGTGACCTCAGCACTGTCTGGAACTGCCTGAAGGGAAGTTGTGGCCAGGTGGGGGTTGGTCTCTTCTCCCAGGCACTCAGCAATAGGACAAGGGGGCACGATGGGCTCAAGCTCTGCCAGGGGAAACTGAAGTTGGAGATGAGAAACAAATTCTTTGCAGAGAGAGTGCTCAGGCATTGGAATGGGCTGCCCAGAGAGGGGGTGGATTCCCCATCCCTGGAGGTTTTTCAGCTGAGCTTGGCCGTGGCACTGAGTGCCATGATCTGGTAAAGGGACTGGAGTTGGACCAAGGGTTGGACTTGATGATCTCAGAGGTCTCTTCCAACCCAACTGATTCTATGATTCTATGATTAACCTGTGACTAAACTGGGGGCTGAGAAGCTTCTGGAATCCTGCCAGTGACACGGACAAATTTACAGTGACTCATATTTTGCCACATAACCCTGAGTAGTCTTAGAAATTAGGTGTAATATGGAGGGAATTATCTGTATTAATGTTTTAGGTTGAACTCTTTCTCACTGTTAACTTTTTTGGCCAGTCTATTCCTGCACCACTGACAGACATTTAAAGAGCAGAAAGAACAGAAAATGGGGAGAAATGATTGAAGGTGAGGTAGAGTGAGGTCAGTGTCATTCATCACTGTGTGTAAGTCATGCAAATTCAGCCTCATTCAGACACAGATAAGTGGGGGGCAGAGGGATGGAAGATTCCCAGTTGTGAGAGGGCTTGTCTTGCCTCACGGCACCCAATCTCTGGCACCAAACAAAGGATCTCAGTGAGACTAAAAATGTCCAACCACCAAGCTGGAGAAACTAATAAAGAGGAGTTGGAGACCTTTGGTGCTTGTTAAACTTGCCCCACTGATCCCTGTATCAGGGAGCCAATTCTTGTCTAATTATGTCTCAATACATGGATTGACAATAGTGGAACCTTTTCTTCTCAGTGAATGGGTAAAGAGGAAGGTCAGGGTGGATTCCACAATCCCAGCTGCTCTTTGTCATGATTTCCCGCCCCACAGGCTGCTCTCCCCATCCTTTAACAGTGGGCCTGAATTCTGAGAGCTTTTGTTCCAAAGCCTCCCACCACCAAGTCCTATCCTATGCCTACATACACAGTGTTTGGGTTTATATCATACCCCACTCGTTTTTACTGGGATTTTTGAAGGAGTATTACCTTGATCCCCCTCTCTAGATCATTCTAGATTTTTATGGAGAACTCCTAAAGGAACAACTTTACTATGTATTAACACAGGGCTGCAAAGTTGTGCATTGTTGGTGAGTGATTAGAAGTCTGAACTGGTGAAAGGGAATAGAGCAAGAGTTGGAGAGAAGGAGGACAGATACATGAAAAATTAACCTCCTGTTTCTTTTCTCTGATTTATTTGCGGTGGAGTTTTCTGACCTTTGTCTTCTATGGAAAAATTTGCAAATGTGGAGTGGAAAGGGCTATAAAACCATAGAGAAATATGAAAAATTTTCTTCTGACTCCCTTTTGGATAACATCCACTGTTAAATTTCTGAGTTTGAGTATGCTGAGTTCCAAATTAATGTTGCAACCTGTGAAGCGTCAGAAATTCAGGATTTAGAGAGCAGGTTTCAGAGGAAAGGTTGCAATTCCCTTTAATTCTTCCCCATTTCTGGTCTTAAAACTTACCTTTTGTGAGGTGCCAACTTAGTTCTTCAAGGCAGAGAAGAAACTTGAAACTGCTGATCATTTTAATTTTTTAAGTTTTTTAAGGTTTTAATAATGAATCAGCTCAGATAGAATTAAAAGGAGATGAGGGGGACATCCTTTCCTTTACAAAATTGTATTTTTTTCTCACTAAAGCAAGTCAGAGCAGTTCTATCCATTTACTGCTAGGAGCTCACAATAATCTGTACTTGGAAGGTATTAGCTGAGCTTGCAGAATTAGGAAGGTTTCAACTCTACAATATTAAGTAGCAAATTCTAACATTTTTATAAGCCTGCATTTCAACTCTCCTGTGTGAGGAATCCTCTCCACATCTGATTTTGTCTAATTCAGCAGAGCAATATTTTTCATGAGGAAAACTTGTGCCTTCTCACTGCAAATAGTTCTGCCTTTGAAGACAGAGGAACTAAATGATTGTAAATCAATTATTACACACAGAACACAGTTTGTGTATCTGTGTTTCATTCACTTGACTGTCGTTTCTTTCAGATTTGCTATGATAAGGCTAAATTTAAAAGAACTTGCTGTTCTGAGCTGTTCTTGTGTCTTCATGTTTCAAATACAGACAGAAGGAAATTTGATCCATAGTTGGCAGAGTGTCTTCCAGGAAAATGAAGATGCTCCCACAAGTGTATTAGAAAAGAAATTTCCCCAGAAAATGCTTTAATTTCCCATCCCAAAAGAAGAGAATATTCTCAAAGACTCTTGCTATAGAAACTCTGAAAAACATAAGAAGTTATTTGAAATGAAACATTTTGGATATCAAGTCCATTTCCCATTGATGGAAGGACCTCATTGTGACTGACTTTCAACATTTTTGCAAAAGAGCTTTTTCCTCACTGTTTAACTCTATTTCATAAATGAAGCTTTGAACTAAAAAGCTCTTTAAAATGTCCAAAACAGAGTAAAATTTTCAAACCAGTCAGCTCAGTGTAGTTCCACTTCATTAACATTTCCAAGAAACCTTCAGTTTCCTTCAAAACCTTCACTATTTTCTAACAATGGTTAGGTTTGCTTAGAAAACTAAACTAAATGAAATATTTGCTTCAGGAGAGGGACACTCCCTCTTGGTTTTCTTTAAATGCAAAGTCATTCCCTATGCTGAGATAGAGATTTTGAGTTTCCATTTTGGTAAACTAAAAGAAAACATTCTTGCAGTGGCTTCAGTTCTGCTTAAATTATAATGTGATTAACTGATTTTTTACCCACACTTATTCTAAAGTTTCTCCCTGTATATCCCCATACAAAGAGGGCTCTTTCCTTTTCTCTGTGCACACACTCTATTTCAGTTGGCTAATCAGATTGTTCTCCATAACAGCATTAGGCAATTTGGGCTCCCATAAGGACAGCCAGTCATTAAATAAAAATATGATTATCATACAGTGCTTTGCAGCAATCCCAGCTGCAGCAAACCTGTAGTAGTGCAGTCCAAGATCCAACCAAATAAAATTAAGATGCTTAAAGCAAGAGGGAGGATTTGAGAAGAAAGGAAAGCAGCATCTGAGGGGGTAAATTCAAGCCATAGGTGTGTCAATGATGGCATTGATGACACAAAAGGAGGAGTGTTTTGTTGAGCTTCTGCTTCAATCCATGAACTGTTGGAACCTCTAAATAATAAACATGTGGCAACTTTCATTATTGTAGTTCTATCTCTTTTTAGCCCTAAGTTGAGAAAGTTCTTTTGTATTGTGCTGAAAATGTTTTCCAAAGAGGAGGTGGGGGGAAAACTACCAGTTTTTGAGAAGCACACAGAAGCCAACAACATCAAACACAACAGAAAAATAACATTTCAAAAGCAAAGTGCTTTATGTAAATTGCTTTACGTCTTTCCAGCAAGACATTAAAACCTTAAAGATCATAAAATGTAAGATATTTTGTGAGTACCTCTGAGCTCAGCTGAAAAAATAAGGCTTAGGGTAATAAGGTAATTTAGGTTGGAAGTGACTTATGGAGGTCATTCAGTCCAACTCCTGCTCAAACAGGACTAACTCCAAAGCCAAATCAGGTTACTCAGAGCCTCTTCTCTTCATTTGATGGACATTTCTAAGGATGCCCTCTCTCTGAGCAGCCTGTTTCAGTGCTTAAGCACTCCAATTGTGGATGCATTTTCCTTACCTCCAGTGGGAATTTTCTGTGTTCCACTTTGTGACTGCTTCCCCTGAAGCTTTTGCTAACAAACTAGAGACCCAAGGATATATATCAGGAGCTGCATGGCCTGTCTCCATCAGCTCTCCTGGAACCACTTCCATAAACTTGCCATAAACTTAGATCACCATCTTAGGCTGGAAATCTCCACTCACAGCCAAAAATAAACGAGCAAAACTCCAAATCAAGAAAGATCCCAAACCAATAGGAAGTTGCAAACACACTCAGTGATTTATCAAGACAAAACAAGATAATGTCCTGCCTCCAAAAATATATTTTGGTGCTGAAAGAAAATGTTACTTGCAAAGTTACGAATCTACATCAGTTCCATGCCTGAAAATAACTCCATGACTTGCCACACAAATTTTTTCCCTTTGTGAGATGAATAAATAAAAACCAAAATTGTTCTTAAATAATATTCAGATGTTTCCAGAGTCCTCTTGTAAATTTTAATTTTCTGGGCTCCAGGGATTCTGAATTCTGCAAAATCTGTGGATATGCATTGCAGGAAGACTGATTAGACTTGACCTTTCCCTTGAGATCTTCAGAGAAGTGGTGGGTAATGCTGCAGATCTCTCTCTGCCTTGTTCCCTGTGCCCTCTTTCCTGGTTGTACTCCCATTCTCACAGAGACTTAGGCAAGCAAACATCCTCACTCCTCACAGAAAGCAAGTCTGGAGCCCTCCACATCTCCTCCCTCTTATTTACACATGAGGAGTCAGTAGTTCATTGTGACTGCACGATGATCAAGGAAATTAAATTCATTAGTAAAACAAGAAGCATTCCAGACTCTCACAGCACAGCTTGAAGTACTCAGCTGAGGAGCTAATTAAAGACAGATAGCTGAGTGGGTAATAAATAAACACACATTGTGTGGGTAGAAATAGGGAGGACAAATATGTGTACTCCCTGTTATCTTTGGTGGGAAAGCACATTATCACATCTACTGAAATCAGTGAACAGTAAGAGCTCTCCTGCAGCTTCCCAGTGCAGCCCATCCTCGAGGGTGGCACAGCAGGGGGTGGCACAGCAGGGAGTGGCAGCAGCAACGGAGCTCCTGCACTGGTGCCTTTGCAGCTCCTCAGAGCTCAGGCAGCATCCTGGGGGTGTTCAGCCTGGAGAAGAGGAGGCTCAGGAGAGACCTCATCACAGTCGAGAGCTACCTGAAGGGGCGTTGTACCCAGGTGGGGGTTGGTCTCTACTCTCAGGCAACTAGCCAGGCTGAAGGTCTGCCAAGGGAGGTTTAGGTTGGATGTCAGAAAGACATTCTTTCCAGAGAGAGTTCTCAGACTTTGGAATGGGCTGCCCAGAGAGGGGGTGGATTCCCCATCCCTGGAAGTTTTTAACCTGAGATTGGCTGTGGCACTGAGTGCCATGATCTGGTGATCACAGTGGAGTTGGATCAAGGGTTGGAATTGGTGATCTCGCAAGTCTCTTCCAACCCAACTGATTCTATGCTTCCATGATTCTATGGTTCCATGATTCTATGTGTACTGCTCACAGTGCCCATATGGAGGCCAAAGCCTGCCCAGCCCACCCTGCCTTCTCTGGGCACAAGCACAGACCTGTCTGACCCTCTGAACAAGAGGCTTTAATGATGTTTTCTTTCTTGCCTTCTCCATCACCCTCTGTGCCTCCTCCCTGGTGATACTTGGGGCACTGTGCTGGTTTAAAGGTAAACTGGCAGGAGAAACACACCCACCACAAGAGAGATTATAAATCAGAGTTACAATTTAATAACAATATTACAGTAAATGCAATGACAAAGAGAAATTTGGTTTAACCCCCAACCCCAGCAGTGTAACCCACCCCCTGGGGCACAAACACAGGGGGGTTTGGTGGCCCCTGTGCTGAGCCCCACGTGGTTCTCCCGAGTCCAAAGGAAAAGGAAGGGACAAACCTGTTGGTGCAGATGATGGCACAGTCTGGGCGAGAGTGGTGGGCTCCTCCTGTCCAGGGTCTGGTCTTCCTCTGGATCCAATGAGTGGATCCCCAAGTCCCAAAACCTCCAATCTCAGGTGCAGATGGGAGCCCCCAGTGCCTCCCCCAGGGCAGGGAGTTCCACACTGGGGGATCTGACTCTGGCAGTCAGGGGGGCTTTTGGAATCGTTGCTGGCCCCTGAGCAGAGCTGAGCCCTCAGGTGGGTGTGGAGGTGCCAAGGACTCCCTGCAGGGCAGTTCTCCAGCTCCTTTGCCAGGCTTCTTTCCCAGCCAGCTCCCAGCCTGAGGGCTCAGCTGTGCCCTGGGCAGCTGCTGCCAATGGGCCATTGGGAACAGTTGGTGGGCAATGAATGGAGGGTGGAGAATGCCCAACTTTGGAATAAACTGGTCCCACCTGCTGAACTAGGACAGGCAGTCCCCAGTGTGGTGCTCCTGGAACTCCACTCAGTGGTGCCAGGGATCACCCACTCAGAGTGGCCAAGGAGGAGATAGGAGGTGTCTGCCTTCAGTTCTCGACTTGAAGAGCATCAAACTGTTGTTGCAAGGACAAGGTGCAAATAGCAGGGTCGCCTGTAGCTTCTGAAAGGTTTAATGCTGTCTTTTTGTATGTGATTTGTAGACTACAACGTGCTGCCCACCAGCCATTTCCAGAGGCTGCTTTTCGCACAGCAGTCTGTAAATGAGCAGAGAAAACACTTCTCATGACATGAAGGCAGCCAGAAGAGATATGAGCTTTGAAAACACAGACAAGAGAGGAGCTCCTTGGGGAACTCAAATAACCATTTACCAGATGAAAAACAATATTAAGCTCAAGTTAAGTTTGCTAAAGCTTATCACCAAACTGCAAGTTCAGTGCACAGTTTTGAAAGCACCACTGTGATAATAAATGTTGCCATCCTGGCCATTGGTGGTTCAGATGACTAAACATTTCTATCATATCCAAGCATCTTGTACAGGAAATACAGCCATAAATAACTTGACAATTGAGCATGTGTGCTTCTAGTTGCTGGTGTGCTCTGGGTTATTTAATACTTTTAATACTTTTGAACAGTGTATGGAATCAAATTCCTGTTTTTTCCCTGCTGCCTGAAATAAGCACTGTCACTCCTCGTACCTCTGAATTTATGAAGGATGGTCATATGTAGCCCCAATATTCAGCATTAAGCTGATCTGGATAGCAGTAAATAGAAGTGATTTCAGGCTTCCTTAGACAGAGTAAGTCTACCAGGTGTAAATTTAGAATTGATATTGTTTTTATATTGTTTGAGGTGCTTTTGTGGGTCTAACCTTTTGATCATACTGCTTCCTGCAGGTGCTTCTTAAATTTATAGAAAAGATGCACTCTTGCAAAGAATACCTGATATTTCCATGCAGCATTTTTCCTATTTTTAAAACGAAGTGCATTTTACCTTACTCATGTTTATGGTATTTTAAGCCTTCTTCTATTCCAAAAACAATTTGAAGAAATCTTTTGCCACAGGGATGTTTGATTCAAATCAAATGGGTACAGTAGCAACAAGATCTGGTGCCAGCTATAACATCTGATGAATTAGTTACTCCTGCAGCACTGCCTTGCAATCTGTTTAAGTACTTAAAAGAGTTTCTAGGAAACAGTGTCCCTGTTATTAAAAGATCCACACTCACTGGCAGATGCCTCTCCCTGCTTTTTGCACTTGCAGCACTAAAGATGTTTTGTAAACATAGCATGGAAAAGTACTGGGCCTTACAGGAAGGATGTGCTCTTTTAAAATCTACCATACATATTTTATGATATTTTTATCTTCACTGATTTTATTTTTTTCCTCAGTCTTTACTACTCAGGCCTCTTGGAGTTGGGGGGGAGAGGAAGGGATGGTTTAGAGTGTTTATTTCTTTGTTGTTTTTTATTCTTATTTTCTATATGTTCTTGTGCTGGTTTAAAGGTGAACCGGCAGGAGAAACAAACCCAACACAAAAGAGATTATAAGTCAGAGTTACAATTTAATAACAATATCACAATAAATGCAATGGCACAAAGAGAAATTGGGTTTAACCCCCAACCCCAGCAGTGTAACCCAGCCCCCTGGGGCACAAACACAGTGGGGCTTGGTGACCCCTGTGCTGAGCCCCACGTGGTTCCCCCGAGTCCAAAGGAAAAGTCCAAAGTGGAAAACCTGTTGGTGCAGCTGAGAGTTGCAGTCTGGTTGAAAGTGTTGGTCTCCTCCTGTTGAGGTTTTGGTCCTCCTCTGAATCCAACAAGTGACTCCCTGAGGTCTTCTTACCCCGAGATTCTGTCCCCTCAGGTTTGGGTGGGAGCCCCCAGTCCCTCCCCCAGGGCAGGGAGTTCCACACTGGGGGATCTGACTCTGGCAGTCAGGGGGGAGTTTGGAATCGTTGCTGGCCCCTGAGCAGAGCTGAGCCCTCAGGTGGGTGTGGAGGTGCCAAGGACTCCCTGCAGGGCAGTTCTCCCAGCTCCTCTGCCAGGCTTCTTTCCCAGCCAGCTCCCAGCCTGAGGGCTCAGCTGTGCCCTGGGCAGCTGCTGCCAATGGGCCATTGGAAACAGTTCCTGGGCAATGAATGGAGGGTGGAGAATGCACAGCTTTGGTCACACCACACAGGGATAAACTGGTCCCAGCTGCTGAACTGGGACAGTTCTGCACAGAACTTTTGGAATCAAAATCCCTTTCTTCCACTGCTGATGTTCAAGAACATGTTTTAAAATACAAATTTATACCAAAACTAGTTGGAATTCCAATTTCAAGTGGAAATGGAAATCATTGAATGTGATGTTACTCCTTTGCCTTTGTTTGGGATTGGTGAATACCTGGGGAAAAAATGAGAAGAATATAATTGGTCCATTTTTATTTTAACATGGGAAGATTTAAGCTGTAGTTTGGATCCTAAGGTACTCTGAGGCTGTTTTTAAAAACACAAACATGTTAACTTGCTGCTACCTTACAGTGCTGTAGGACAGCATTCAACAGCAGAGGGAAAATTTAGAGCCACATGACTAGGAAAATTTGGGAAGTAAAGTTGCAGTTGCCCAAATTTAACTTTGCAACAGTTGAAAACTGCTTTTTCTGGAAACACCTTGAAATTTTCAGTCACCCTTAGCAAAGGTAATGCAAAAATGTTGCCTCCTAACATAACAATTTGGCAGAGCACTCCTTGTCACAGGACACTGCCGACTTTGCATCATTAACAAGGGTGTCAGGATTTAGTGAAGTGAGAGGAATAATATCATTCTAATTATTTTTTTAGTAAAGTACCAATACCATATAAATAATAAAAATACAGTTCCTTTTCATGTGTGCCAATAACTTTTATTTGGCTCTTTCAATAATACTCCTAATAGATGCAAAAGTAGAGTCTTTGCAAAGGAGTATTTTTTTAATATAGCTCCAAAAATAATCATGCAGTTGGTTTATATTAGTTCTGTGACATGAGGTAGCTCATGATTCTTGCTGATATTTTAATTTGGAAAAAGAAAATAAATCAATCTCTCTGTTTCGGTTTTTAGTGACCTATTAGAAACAAAGCAATAGCCTAAATGAACAATTTAACTAGTGCTCTCACTATGAATATTTGGTCTAATTTAAGTACCAGGCTGCCTTTCCCTGCTGTTCCCACTGACAAAGGTAATTTTCTTTTTCAATTCGAACTTAGTGACAGACAGCTGAACTACTAGACAAGGGAGAGCCCACTTTTTATTAATGTAATTTAGGAATTATACTTTGAAACAGCATAAGACAATACATGAGGTCATCTGATGGTGGAAAACAACATGGAACTGCTCACTTTCAGTGAGTAGAACTGGATAACATTCAAGGAAGTCAATTGTGCTGGTTTAAAGGTGAACTGGCAGGAGAAAGGAACCCACCACAAGAGAGATGATAAGTCAGAGTTACAATTTAATAACAATATTACAATAAACGCAATGGCACAAAGAGAAACTGGGTTTAACCCACAAACCCAGCAGTGTAACCCACCCCCTGGGGCACAAACACAGGGGGGTTTGGTGGCCCCTGTGCTGAGCCCCACGTGGTTCCCCTGAGTCCAAAGGAAAAGGAAGGGACAAACCTGTTGGTGCAGATGATGGCACAGTCTGGGCGAGAGTGGTGGGCTCCTCCTGTTGAGGTTCTGGTCTTCCTCTGGATCCAACAAGTGGTCCCAGAGGTCCCCAAACCCCAAGATTCTATCCCCTCCAAGATTCTCTCCCCTCAGGTTTGGGTGGGAGCCCCCAGTGCCTCCCCCAGGGCAGGGAGTTCCACCCTGGGGGATCTGACTCTGGCAGTCAGGGGGGAGTTTGGAATCATTGCTGGCCCCTGAGCAGAGCTGAGCCCTCAGGTGGGTGTGGAGGTGCCAAGGACTCCCTGCAGGGGAGTTCTCCCAGCTCCTCTGCCAGGCTTCTTTCCCAGCCAGCTCCCAGCCTGAGGGCTCAGCTGTGCACTGGGCAGCTGCTGCCAATGGGCCATTGGGAACAGTTCCTGGGCAATGAATGGAGGGTGGAGAATGCACAGCTTTGGTCACACCCACACAGGGATAAACTGGTCCCACCTGCTGAACTGGGACATCAGTGTATTTAAAGAATATTTTGGTTTTGCTTATTTCACCTGCACTAAGAAAGGCATAACTGAAGAGGGAGCTCTGTGCATCTGCAGCCACCATTGATTGCTCTGATGTTCTTACTGGGGAGTTGAAGGATTTTGTCTTCTGAGAGTCAAGCAAATTATTAAATGGCAACCGTTGGTTGAGGCAGATAACAACCACAAACTCCATGATCCCAGAATAACTTCTTTTCATAATGCCGTGAATAATAACTGGAATCCAACCTCGTGAATTATTAATGTTCCATAATAATTTTTTGGAAACTCCAAGTGTTGGCACCTCTTGGGAGGGCATGGCAGTGCTGTCTCAGCTCATCTCAGCAAAATAAGGAGATGCCCCAGCCAGTTATCTGTTGCTTGGCTCCTGTGGTTTTGGGGGAGGAATTTTGTGTGTTCAGGAGTGTCGTTTCAAAGGGAGAACTCCAAAGTGTCAGTTGCTTGTCATCATATAGGTGTACTTTGCATTTCTGTCCTCCTCATCCTAACCTGTGTGCTGTTACCTCCTTGCACAGTCACTCACTGAATTTTATACATCTCTTTGGTGATGTGCAGTTAAATCTAAGCATTCTTTTCTTTTGTACTGTGGTGGTGGGGAGGTTTCTTCCCTCTTTTCTTTCTGTCTCCGAGAGCTCTCTGTTGAACTAACCACAACACGACTGTGCAATAGAGGAGACGTGGCTGTGGGATTCATGTCCTGGTTACACGCACTGAGAGAGGTAACAGAAGCAGTGTAAGAACAATAATAATTAATGTATACTCTTTTTCACAGAATAGCTGTGCAGAGTTTTCCTGTGTGAGTGCTGATGTTTGATGATTTGGGGACTCTGGGATGTGTTTAAGGACATGGCCTGGCTGAGGCCAAGGGGTTCCTGTCTGCAGGATCCAACTATGATGCCTTGAAAGACCCCAAAAAACAGATTTAGAGCCAAGTTACTGTGGGATAAGATAAAAAGGCAGATTCTTTAATGTCTAGGCACAGTTCTTTTACCTGCTGCCCCCAGAATTCCTCATCAAAGCCTTTGGGTTAAGTAGTGACATGAACATTTGAATGAGTTGAATCAAAACCTCCTAGATATTGAGCTCTGGGGCAATTTGCATTTTGTTTTTCTCATGTTAATGCTAAACTAGGCATAATCAGATAATGAAATTTAAAATTGGATCTTTGCTTTAATCTTCATGGACCGAAATACAGACTGCAGAGCTGGTGTTATTAAAGCTGTTAGTATATTAAAATGTTATTTCTTTTGTACATATGCTGAACTACCACCCTCAGCAATAAACAATTCACACCAATAAACAATTCACACCATTGTCATTGTAATTCAAATCCATTCATTGCAAATGCTGACCACAAAATAAAGCTTATCAATCTGCATAATGAAAGGAAATAGCAGCACCCTCCTCACCAAAGGCTTCTGGGAGAAAACAGTTTGGGAAAACACAGAAAGTTGTTTAGGAGAGTTTATGAATATCAAATATGTTTGGGAACTCATTTAACATATTGCAAAGAACTTCAGAGGTGGGAAGTGATATATTTGTTGCAGGCTCAGACATGCAGAGAAGGAATAGGTGACTTGGCATTTGGTTTGGGCCACCTGGAGGAAGCAAGCCTTGTAATTTCTGTGAGCATCCCCACTGCTCCCTTCTCATTTCACCAGAGCTTGCTCGCTGTTCTCAGGGACAGAGCTAAAACTCCATGGAAACCTTGCTGGGTGTCAGAGATGAGGAGAGTGTCTAAAGACTGTCAAGTGGAGAATTCAAAATAAAAGCTGCTATACAATCAGAAAGCATTGGTAGGTTCTACAGGAAAACTGCAAACAGAATTAGGAAATGGTATTCCCTAAAGAGCAGGCAAGAAAGTGAGTTCAGGCCCAGAAGAAAGAAGGAAGGGAAGGAAGGGAAGGAAGGGAAGGAAGGGAAGGAAGGGAAGGAGGGAAGGAGGGAGGGAGGGAGGGAGGGAGGGAGGGAGGCAGGCAGGCAGGAAGGAAGGCAGGCAGGAAGGAAGGCAGGAAGGAAGGCAGGAAGGAAGGCAGGAAGGAAGGAAGGAAGGAAGGAAGGAAGGAAGGACGGACCCACAGCACACTGGGAAGAAACTGGGCAATTATATCCATCCACTTCTGTGCTACCAGGAATAGTTTGAGGGTCTGTTCAAACCATCTTTCCTTCCCTCACCTTCTCCCTGAATGAGAATACTGACATCGGAATCACAAACACATCTGAAAGTGTTTGTATAATAGGCTTATTTCAGGCAATAATATTTTACATGTTTTTAGTGAGCATATGAGTTTGTCACGATTCCCAGAGTCAGGAATTACCCACCTATTCCAATTAGACCCAAAGGTAAAAGGCTGCCTGAGCAAACTCTTAGAAAGTAACAACTGATCTAATCATGGAGCGTATTTTTGTGTAAAAAATGATCAGTTAATATTCAGAAATATAAGACAGAGCATAGACATAGTCTAAACAACACTGTAAAATTATATATCTCTGGTTTAAATATCTGATTGCCACAAAATGTGACACTGAGTTGAATCCTCAGGATTTGTAAAATCAGTGCATTTGAAACCTGTTCCACGTGGTGGATTTTTAGGGGATCTTTCGAAGTTCTTATTTCCAAGTTTTTAAGTGGAAAGCCCAAGAAACCATCTCTTACTTTACATCTGGGAGGAGCAGGGAACAGGAGAGGGAGAAAGTCACTGTTGGAGTCAAACCTGGCTTGGAAATCCTCTGGCAGTTTATTTTAATGGGGCTCAAATTTATGACATGAAGCATATCATTTAGTTCTGGATCCTTTGATGCAAAGAAGGAAAGATATTTTATTGGGGCTGGGAAAGAAACCCATGCTTTTTTTTTTTTTTTTTTTAACTCGTTATGTACTTCAGCTGAACACATTTGATATTGAACTTTTCAAGAATATAAATGCCACATTGCTACTTTGTAAAGTCATTTTTCAGGGGAGCAGAGGAGGAAGCACTTGGAATTTTTTGCTCAAACATTATTCAAATGGGGCAAGTCCAAATTATATTCTAATGCAACTTGTAAGTCACATAAACTGCAACACTTCCAAGGAGTAAATGCCTGTGAACATTATGCAGCTGAAGCAGTGCAAGAGTGAAAATAACAAAATTATGTAGATAATCCCCAAACATTCTGCATTCCATATGGTGGGATGCAAGTGAGTTTTGATATATGCTACTCCAAAATGTCAAGTGAATATCTGGGCAATATAAAACTGGATGAAATCTGCATTTGAGGAGTAGCTCAGGTAACTCCTGGCCTTCTACTCAGAACTATGATTTTGGTAACTTTTCTCAGTTAGGGAACTCACATTTTCTTCTCATAAAAGGATCTTGGGTTTGGGCCAGGATTGGAGGGAAAGGCCATGGGACAGAAGTTTCAAAAGGAATATCTCTTGCTTCCCTGCTGCTCCCTCTGAAGGCAGCAAATGAGTCTGGCAGGAGTGGAATGAAGGAGATTTCAGAGGAGCATTGGAAGAGCTTCCCAGAGGGGTGGGAGCAGCAGCCCCTGGAGCTGCTTTAATTGGTGGGACCACATGAAATCACAGAATCATAGAAAGGATTGGGTTGGAAAAGACCCCCGCGATCATCAAGTCCAACCCTTGGTCCAACTCCAGTCCTTTTACCAGATCATGGCACTCAGTGCCACGGCCAAGCTCACCTTGAAAACCTCCAGGGATGGGGAATCCACCCCCTCTCTGGGCAGCCCATTCCAATGCCTGAGCACTCTCTCTGCAAACAATTTCTTTCTGCTCTCCACCTTCAATTTCCCCTGGCAGAGCTTGAGCCCATCGTGCCCCCTTGTCCTATTGCTGAGTGCCTGGGAGAAGAGACCAACCCCCACCTGGCCAGAACTTCCCTTCAGGCAGTTCCAGACAGTGCTGAGGTCACCTCTGAGCCTCCTCTTCTCCAGGCTAAACACCCCCAGCTCCCTCAGCCTCTCCCCACAGCACTTGTGCTCCAGTCCCTTCTCCAGCCCCGTTGCTCTTCTCTGGCCCCGCTCCAGCCCCTCAATCTCTTTCCTCAACTGAGGGGCCCAGAACTGAACACAACCCTCAAGGTGTGGCCTCACCAACGCAGAGAAAACCTCAACCAATTTAGTTGTTCTTTGCTGAAATACTAAAATATCTTTACTTCTATTTTTGCTTTGTGATTACAAATAGGAGTAGTAAATGATAACCAATAACTCCAGGAATTTTGTTTTATGGGATTAGTCTGCTAAAGAAATTGCTAGCCATAGTTTATCCCTTGCTGCACTGCATTCCATTTAAAATTTTTATCATTTTATCACATGTTCTTTTGAAGGGATTTTGGCAACAGAAGGGGATTTGTACAGTCTTTTTGTAGTAGGTAGGAAAAGGTAATTTAGTGATTTCTACAGCTTTTTTGGTTTTTTTTCCTATTATTTCTGGATAGTAATGGTGAACTCTGAGCAAAGCAATCACGTGGGTTCTTTCCAAATTAGTGAAAGTGTATATTTAATGGCAGTTATGAATTTATCCTACATGGCTGAAGGAGCAGCTGCCGTGATGACATTCTAATTGGTGTTCACAGCACTAAGTAGCATATTAGCCACAGGGTAACAGTTTCTTTGTGTGCAGCCTTTGCTGGTCACAGTTTCACCACGAGAAGTACAAATGTACCTTATTACAGTTCCAGTGTATAGGAAATATTAAATTCCATTTGGGATCGCCATCAGCTTTAGGAAAAGCTGCTAAAAGTTCCCAGAGGACAAAGAGCTGCTGCTGTGTAGCAATGCAGTTCCTACAGCTGTGAAATGAAAGTGTGCTCCCTACATCTGTTTCTACATACATGAGGCATAAACACTTCTAAATTGGGTGTTGAACACATTATTGTATTGCAATTACACGTATTTATAATATGTCATGGGATTGTGGGGGTTTAAGGTACGTTCCTTTCACTGCCTTCTACTTTCTGAGTATGAATCTCATCTTTTTAAAAAAATCCAATATAATCATGAAAGCTGTGACCATTTTCTTTTTCTTCTTTTCCATTTTCTTTTTTAATTTGGGTCTGGTGTTTTTCGTTTTGTTTGGGTTTTTTTCAAGGGAAAGTGGGGAGGGCAGTTGAGGGAAGCTAAAATTTCTACATATTTCTGTAGAAATATCAGCAGGAACTGAATCTTTTTTGCAGTCAAAGACTGATAAGATGCCCAGAGCCGGAAAAAGTAGTTTAGTCTTTCTGCAGAAGGAAACTAAAACTGATAGTCTCATTCAAACGAGGCAGAAATGATCACACATTTGTCAGAAGGGAATGAAGATGAGAATTTAGAAAGCTGTAAGGCCTGCCCAGTGTTTTCAGAGGGCATGAGAAACCTCTGTCATTAGGCATGCAATCAAAGTGGAGCCTGGCAGCTTTCTCAGGGAACTGAGAGGAGTTTCAGCATTGCGTGCTCAGTCTGATCAGGGACCATGAATGTGGCCAGAGCCCTTGTTCAGGTGATTTTCAGTAATGTGAGTCCAGCAAATGCAGGACTGCTCTCTCTGCATTTGTCACTGGCTCATTTCTCTGGAACTTTTCTATGTTACTGAGGCAAAGAAAAAAGAGCTCAAAGCAGCACTTCAGTGCTTCTTCTTGCTACATCTTTCTCTCAGAGAGGAGATTTTCTACCTAAAAGCAATACTGGTCTGAGAACTGATTGTACAAAGATGTCATCTTTCTCCCAGGAGATTTTCTTGGTCAGGACCACCTGCTAATGTGAAAGTTGGGATGCTGTCTGCTCTCCTTCCTGCTGGCTCATTCCAAGAGCACCCATCCTGCAGCAGGAGGGAGAGCTGGGCACTTCAACTCATCAATCACAGCCAGGCTCCTGACTAATTTCCATTATAGTGTCCATCTGTGTGCCCATTCTGTGGGGACACAAAGCCACTCTGTAATTATAGACAGCTTCTTAATTATACCTGAGCAACTTCATGAATAGAAATAGGGACACACAGATCAAGTTTTGATAAGTATTTAGCCAGCCATGGGCTCCACAGCTGGTTATGAAGCTTGAGCCAGAAGGAAATAAAGTACCTGTTTTTCCCTGGGCCATATGGGTAGGACTGGTAAGCCGAGGAAGAAAAGGATTTTTTTCTTCAGATAAAGAAATAAAAGGCCTAATGTTGAAAGTCAGTGTTGAGTTTGGAAGCAGACTCTAAAGAAAACTGTGGAAGAACAAGTGAACATGTTTGTGTAGCCATAGGGTAAATTAAATCCCTGGAAAATCCTATGGAAACAATGTATGAAATGATTTTGGGAAATTGAAAGATTGATGGCATATAGAAAAACATCTCTGATTGCCACACTATTTTCTCTCTCTGTGTCCTTTTAACTAAATGTCCTGGGGAACTGAAGGTCATGAACTCTTGTATACTCCTGTGGCCTAAAGTCTTCATTGCCTTTGAAGAACATGTGCTCGCCCTCCCAGAGGAATTGTAAAATATCTTTGCCCTTGGGGAGCAAGCCATTGTAGGTTAATGGCATGACACTGAATTGGGGGAGGCTTAGGTTACATCTCAGGAACAAGTTTTTCATCCAGAAGATGGCTGAGCACTGAACAGGCTCCCCAGGGCAGTGGGCACAGCACCAAGACTGCCAGAGCTCAACAAGCATTTGGGCAATGCTCTCAGGCACAGGGTGTGATTCTTGGGGTGTCCTGTGCAGGATCAGGAGTTGGGTTTGATGATCCTGATGGGTCCCTTCCAACTCAGCATATTCCATGATTCTGGGTTACCAAAGGCCAAACTGCAGCTGCCTAAACCACAGCTGATCTGTGGGAATGAGAGAGGAGACTTCAGCAAGGTCACTCAAGTTACCCTTATAATTTGTGAGAGGAAAGCTGAAGTCAGACTGTCAGAAACAAGGAGCTCAAAGAGCTAAAGCACTGAGCCAACATTTCATTTGGAAGGATCTGTCTTCAAAGTGATTGTCATAAATTAAGGGTATATTTATTAATGTAGCATTTGGGAGCTTTCGGGTTGTGCAGCACAGGTCAGTGTTATTGCCAAAGAACTTAATGCAATGTTAGGATGAGAACTACTGGGGGCAGGTTACCTACACACATAGCCACATGCCAGGGCTGCAATATAAATGACATTTAAAGTTATGTAGTAGGAACAATTGCTGGTATTGCAGTGGCACTCATAGGTTTCAACAATTGCTACTAAATGCATAGGAAAAAAGATACAAAGGGGTCGGGACCCAAAGGCACAAGCAAAATATGGATAAAATACGTGAACATGGTGAACTGTCACAGCTTGAATTGCGTCCTCTGATAGCTATTTCCTAGTCCTGCAGTCAGATTTACCCTGGAAAATCCAACCTCTGGTCATATTCCATGTGGGTGTAACCATCTGCTTGTGTGAGTCGGACTTACAGCTTAGGGCATTATTCAGAAGCTGCTTGTCTCTGTTGCTAATAACACTCCATCATCAACATCAGGGTGAAAAATGCAATCATTTTCCACCATTCATCATTGAATTATGCTTTGATTTCATTCTCTGTGAGCAACATACAGGATCTCTCTTTGCTGGCAGTTCTACTCTCAGATGCTACTACTGAACTTTTTAAAAAAACTCTGTAATTGCATTAATTACAATGTAATGAAATGTTCTCATGTAGTTTGAAAAGAAAAACAATAATGAGGGACTTTCTTTTTTTCGTTTCATTCATGTCTGATCCCACTTCTTGCACAGCATCTGTCAATAAGGCTGTTGAGGATGGCAGTTGCTTTACATTATTTTTCTAAAAATATAAACGTACTGTCATAGCATGAAACTCTTCTTTTTGGGTACAGATGGGTTGCATAAGCAGGCTTGAAAGAGACCAAAGATTGCACAATCTTGCCTTTCCCCATGAGCAACTGGTCTCATTAAGGATTTCCAGGATAGTGCTTTTAAGAAACAACAGAGAACATGATCACTGTATAGTATGGATGGAATATTACCTGCAAATTTGAATAATATGTCTCCAGACAATTTAGCAGCACCTGTGACACTAAAAACATCTATTTATATTCCACACTTCATGTTTTTGGCAGCTTGATGGGCTGCATGTTCCATCATTCTGACATACTGAAAGAGAGCTCAATGTGACTCAGTGGAACAATGAGCATGAGCTGCTGGGATTAAAGTTTTTTGCTAAACACTCATCTATCCATCTCTTTGAAACTAAGCATATGAAGACAGTTTGCTAATTACCTAAATTAAATGGGTTATCTGAATACCTGTAGTGCTTTATGACAAAACAAAAATCCATTATTTCAAACCAACATGTTCATGTCTGTTCAGAGATGCCCAGGTATTACTCACACTGAACTGAATCAACAACCCTGTGTCTGGATATTCAGCACTCCTGTTAAAATCTAAGAAGTTGTTGTCTGTGTTCACAGCCCAGAAAGGCAGTCATGTCTCAGGCCAGCAGGTGAAGGGAGTCAGTTCTGCCCCTCTGCTCTGCTCTCTGCCCCCACCTGAAGTACTGCAGCCAGCACAGGAAAGACATGGACCTGTTGGAGTGGGTCTAGAAAAGGGCCTTGGAAATGCTCAGAGGTCTGGAAGACCTTCCCATGAAGGCAGGCTGAGAGAATTGGGATTGTGCAACCTGGAGGAGGCTTTAGGGAGAACTTATGGCAACCTTTAAATATAAAGGGGCCTTATAAGAAAGCTGGAGAGAGAATTTGTACCAAGGCCTGTAGTAATAGGACCAGGGGCAACAGTTTTAAGCTGAAAGAGTGTAGATTTAGATGGGACATAAGGAAGAATTTCTTTTCTGTGAGGGTGGTGAGACACTGGAACAAGTTGCCTGGAGAAGTTGTGGGTGTCACATCCATGGAGGTGTTCAAGGCTCAATTGTTCTGAGCAACCTGGTCTAGTGGAAGGTGTCCCTGTCCGTGGCAGGGGCTTTGGAACTAGATGATCTTTAAGGTCCCTTTCAACCCAAACAGTTCTAGGAAGTCCACACTATTGGACTACGGTACACAAGAGTTGCCGAACCAGATTCGATACCATGGTCTTACTTATTTACCATATTCAGTAAAAGAATCTCAGAAATGTTACAGCATGTCATGATGAAAGGGAAGTGGTGGAGTCACCATTCCTGAAAGTGCCCAAAGAACAAGTGGCTGTGGGCACTTCACAATACAGTTTAGTGGGTATTTTAGTATTAGGTCAATGGTTTGACTTGGTGATCTCGGAGGTCTTTTCCAACTATATTGATTCTGTGAAAAAGTGGAGTCATTGAACTCTCAGAGGGTAGACTTGCACATTGACAGATGTTAGGATATATTTCTACAAGCCATGGACTTCAGTGGGGACTGCAGTGACCCTCTCTGAGCTCCCAGGGCATCGACACAGGGCAGAGAAGCTTTCAGGCTCAGCCCATGTCTCTGGTGGGCAGTCCCATCAGTTAAACAAGAGACACAAGTGCTTGGTGTTGCTTCAGCCTGTCCACCTCTGTTCTCTGGGAGCAGCTTGAAGGGACAGAAGCTGACCACATTTTAGCTGGCCCGTCTTTCATTTAGAGAGGAAGGCAGGTTCTCATATAAAAGATTTCTTCCTTTTTGCCTTCATCTTAATTAGCAATGCCACAATCCCATCCTGAAGATATATATATTTTGGGGGAGCTACTTGACCTGTATTCCTTTTTTTTCCCACCATCTTTTTAAAAAATAGACATGCAAATAGACATCTTAGATGGAAAAAAATGCATAAAAAATTGTAAAAATGTAAACTGCTCTTACTAAGGACAAAAAGATAATGCAGTCAGATTTCATTATGCATATGTTATAAGAGTAATTGCCTTTTGCAGTTGCAAGGCATTCTATTTGTATGCTGGAGATATTCATGGAGACACAGCATATAACAAACTGTCTCTCAGCACAAGAAAAATAGGCTGAAACCATTGCCATCGTGTTAATATAAACAATAAAGAAGTAATTAAATGTCTTTAACTGCCTTCCTTTTAAATGTCTCTCACTCCAATTACTTTCCCCTTGTTATTTATTTTTACCCTTATTGTAAACGTATCAATCTTGTAAATGTTCATGTTTGCTGTGCTCGTTTTTGATAAGTGACTGGCTGGGGAGAGTCCTTGGGAAAAAGTGGAGACTCTGCTCGCTGACTTTGTGAAGAGGTTAGGTAGAGAAATTAAAGGATCACAATGTTGAGGGTCAAAGGAAATGAAGAAATGAAAATAGGTTTAGGATTCAATATAGTCTGGAAAATAATATAAGGGAAAATAGGTGCTTGGGGAAAAATCAACAGTCTGAGCTGGAAATTACTTGGTCCAGTGTGGTAAAACCCACTATTAAGATAATGGTCAGTTCCTGGAAAGGCTAATATGAAACACATTCCTCTTCTTTCAGCTGCAAACTTTGTGTAAGCTGTTCATCATTACTTTCTCTTCCTCTCTCCTTGCTCCAGCTCAGGTGTTGATGCCCCCCTTTGCCAGGGCATGTTCAGGCTGGCAGGAAGAGGCATTTCCTGCGAGCCCATCACTCCCTATCCCACTATTGCTTTCCTGGCTGCACTCCCAGAACTGCCTAATGATCTCAGGCAACATATGGTCTGTGAACAAGAGGCTTCTTGTTTTTAAAAACAAAGATCAGGTGCTGGAAAAGAGAGCTTGAAAGCCATGTGTGAACGACAGGAAATCAGTCAAGGGAGGACATGATCTGAAGCTGGTGAAGCAGACACAGCAGGAGAGCTCTTGAGGAGCAGATAATACAGCCTGGAGCTGGAAGAATGTGCCAGGAGAGCAGCCAAACAGCCATCCAGGTCCTGCAGTGGGACTCTGCATTCAGCAGGATCTGCACCTCCCTTGGGAATGCACCAACTTTCTGGGAGAGTCCCACATCCTGTTCCATAGCTCACAGCCACAGAAGTGCTGGAGTAATTCATTCCTGTTTTATCCATCCAAATTAGGAGCAATTCATGGGCTGTTATGTACCATGAGCAGTGGGCAGAGCTCTCATTGGGAGTATTTCACTGACATTAAAAAGATCTGAAGTGCTTACATAAGAATTTAGTGCCTCAATCTCCCTAAGCACTTCGCTGGTCTGAGGGAGAATTCTGCCTTCTGTGCTACCTAGACTGATGGTGGTTTAATCCAAAGACTGAGGATGTTTGAATAAGAGGTAAAATAACTCGAGGGGAGATTATTTTTGGTCAAAAATCAGAGATTAGGAATGTAACAGGTATTATCAACATAAATCGAGAGTTTCCTGCAACGGGCATTTCACTCTGACAGTCCTGAATCAAAAACTGACAGCAAAATTTGGGTAGCCATCAAGGAAAATACTTACTTTGTTTAAGCAATTTAGAGTAGGATGGGGGGCCAGGTGTCTCCACCACTGTGATATGTATCTCACAATGCAGTATTTTTCTCCACACACTTCTTTTTTGCACCGGTTTGGTCTCCGTATATTCAAATATCATCAGCTTCCAGTGGACACTTCTCCGGGGACACCCCCTTGTTGCGGGGGAGAAGCTTGCGTGCCCTCATGAGGTTGAGAGCTATGCTGGAGGTGGTTTGTGCCGCTGGTAGGGTCTCCCATGCCAGACAGGTCTCAGCTGAAGGGTCAGACAAAGTGTGTCCACAAGCAGGATGGGCTCGCCAACCGTCTGGCAACATAACATCCTGCTTTGCAGAGGCTGCTGAGCTTTTTGGGCTGGAAGACAGCTTGAAGAAGACAGAAGTTCTCTACCAACCTGCACCTCAGGGAGTCTTCCATCATCCCCACATCACCACAGGTGAATCAGAGCTTAAGTCAGTCCAGCAGTTCCCCTACCTGGGCAGCATCGTTTCCTCAGACAGTAAGATTGACAAAGAGACAGACAACAGGCTGGCAAAGGCATACAGAGCCTTCTGAAAACTCCATAAAAGAGTCTGGTCCAATAAACACCCGAAGAAAAACACAAAGATCAGTGTCTACAGAGCCATTGTACTGTCTGCTCTTTTCTATGGGTCTGAGTCATGGGTCATCTCCCGCCACCACCTGCGGCTTCTCGAACGCTTCCATCAGCGCTGCCCCCGTTCAATCCTAAACATCCACTGCTCTGATTACGTGACCAATGTGTCTGTTCTCAACAGGCAGGGGTCACCAGTATGGAGGCCATGCTGCTGAGAACGCAGCTGTGCTGGGCAGGGCACGTCTCCAGGATGGAGGATCACCCACTGCCTCCCCAAGATTCTGCTCTATGGAGAACTCGCCACCGGCTGCCGCAAGAGAGGAGCCCCGAAGAAGAGATACAAGGACTGCCTGAAACAACACCTCAGCCTTGGCCATATTGACTGCCATCAATGGTCCACTGTGGCCTCCAATCGGGATTCATGGAGACACACCATTCACGACGCTGCTGCTTCCTTTGGGAACGCAGCACAGTCAGTCTGGAGGAGAAAAGACAACGCAGACAGAACCGTTCCTCGCCAATATGGCCAAAGGAGACGTTCCGCTGGGCCTTTTGTGACCGGACCTGCCTATCCCGTATCGGCCTTTTTAGCCACCAGCAGCTTGCAGCAAGTGTGGGTAGTGCCCTTCCCAAATCTTCGTTCGTGGAGCCTGGCCATGATGATGATGATGATGATGATGATGATGATGATGATGATGATGATGATGAGTGGACAATGGACAATGTTTGGATGCAGATAAAGAATAATATATGAATGGGAAACATTTGCTGTAAACCTGCAGGGAAAATACAGATAACATAGACTTTCTGGTCCAGTTTACAGTGTAGAGGCATGTTTTTGTCTCGTCCTTTTAAATTCACACAAATATTTATTTCCATTGATTGTGGCTTTCTTCCACCCTGAAAGCTCTCTGAACATCTATCCAGATATTTATTCTGCCCTTTCATTACAATGAAATGAGTTGCCTTGCTAATTCCCTAATTTGAGCATTATTTGAATCGTGCAGATGATTTCTATGGTACTTATAAGACAGTAAATGTGGGCTGATTTTGCTCATAATAAGCAATGCCCAGTGGGGCTGCTCTTCTCACATTAGGGATGGTCAGAAATGCAGACTACAAGGTTGTAGGTATTAATAATTGCTTTTGTGTACTAATCCAAAGTGCTGTCCCTCCCAATTTTGATCATTATGGATATTTGGTTAGAATTAGCAGAGCTGTGTTTCTGCTGGGAAACTGCTAATCCTTGCCTCAGTGGTTGTGAAATTCAGAATGTTTTCTGCAGCACAAAAGGAAATATCCTTCTGTACACTGAAGCCATTTTGTGTGAGAAAAGCTGGGAATAAAATCAAACTCCTCCTGCTGTTGCAAACCCCACTGCACATTTGGGAAGGTGTAATTTTCAGAAGTTTTGTGGATCTGTGGTTTGTTAAGATGTCTCCATACATCTCTTTCTAAGGTGCAAAACTTTTGTTTCTTTGTATTTTTCCATAAAATTTTCATCTGAATTCAGCAGGTTAAAACAAACCAAAGCATAACAAAAACCCACCAAGCTGACTGGAGTTGAAATCCATGAAAACCAGACTACTAAACGCATATTCAGAAGTATTTTGCATCACTTAATTTTTATCAAATTGCTGCTTCTGTAGAAGTATGAATTAGGAAACCATGTTCAGACTTGTGGGGTTAATGAGTTTTTTCTTGATCCCCTGTTCAGAGAGAGAACCAGGTGTGGTGCACATCTTTGAAGGTGAGGAATGTCCCAGGTGTGTTACAAAGCGTGCATGCAAAATTACTACTAGCATGTCTGAGCAACTATTTGTTTAAAATTATTTACAGAAAACTGTTCAAGCAGGCACCATCAACTTCAATCATTGATGGTGATGCTGTGACAGATCCCAACAAAGCAGGGCTCTCAGCCAAGTTAGGATAGGATAAGATAAAAAGTAGAAGTCCTTTAATAACAGGCCGAAGGCCCACAGGAATACCTGATGACATCCACATGCCCCCCCAAGCTCTGGTTTCCATGGCTTTTATAATGTGATCCATCCAATCATTACTTTACACATCTCTAGTCCAGCCTCGATACTACCCCTGTTCCACCCTCCAGGAATTGAGTCTGGGGTCAGTGAGACCCTCCTCTTCATCATTCTCCTCTTCCTCGGGCTTTGGAGTTCTTCCAGTGTTCTGATTTCTGGGTCATCCTGCCCCGTGTTTATGTCTTGTTCTGCAGGGCCTTCTGATATCCTTCAGCTCTTTACCTTGAAGAGAGTCTAAACAACTAAAAGAACTTGAGCTACTGATAAGTGGCAGAGGTTGGCATGTATAAACATTGAACTTAAGCTGTTAGGAATATTAGCAGACTAAAAATCTACTTTGCTACAGCTACAAGTACTTTTAAAATCTATAAAAATGAAAAATCAAAAAATCAAAAACCCCTTCGGTATCAATGGTGTGGGGTTATGGCCCTGATAAGAATCATAGAATCAGTTGGGTTGGAAGAGACCTCCAAGATCATCAAGTCCAACCCTTAATCCAACCCCACTTTGATTACCAGACCATGGCACTCAGTGCCACGTCCATCAAGAAATGTCAAGAAGTATAAAAAGAGAGGGAGGTGGAGCTTCTGTCTCTTTTGGTCTTTGCCTCAGCCCCTGAGGCCGCCCTGCCCTGCCCTGCCCTGCCCAGATCAGGCCTGGCCGCCATCCCCGCTGGGCTATCCAGGGAGGGGAACATTTGCTTGTTCATTTTCTCCTCTTGTTGGGAGTTTTCTCTGGAAGAGATTTTGGGAGTTTTGTGGGGTTTGGGTGGTTGGAATCTGTATTATTTGGTTGGGTGACTCCGTAGCTATTGTTGTTAGTTTGGTTTTTCTCACATTTGTACATATATGTATTATATTCTGTTTTTAATTGTTTTTCTTTTGTATAACATAAGAAGCTTGCTGCTTGGGGTTTGGGGTTTTTTTTCTCTCCCTCCTTTTCCCTTGTTTGGGGCAGGAGGAGACCCTTCTCTCTGTGTTGGGCATTTTGCCAGCTCAACCCAACACATACACGTCCCAGACTGGCCCACCACACACCCGCTGACATTGGAGAGAAATCCCTGCCATTTGTGCTGCCTCATGCAGAGACATCCTCCAGACAGGCTATTTCTGTTCCACCAGTGGAGAAGCCCAGGAAGCAGAGTCTGAATGCGAGACCTGCAATCTGCCTGGAGCTTTTCCTTGTGCTCAGGCTGTTGGGAGCACTGCCTGCTGCTCCTGCCAGCCTCTTCCCCTCCAGCTGCCTCCTCTCCACCTGCCACACACCCCATTCTTCTTTTGCACAGCATTAGGTGATCATTCTGTCCTTGTTTATGAAACAAATCTGTGCATTTCCCCGAAGCAGCAGAAAGTCCCCATTTTTCCTGAGGTCTGTGGTTATTGTGGAGCAGCCAGCACAGCTGCTTGGCAGGGGTTGCAGACAGTCCCCACTGCACAGAAGCCACAATGTGGTTTCAGGCACAGCAGCTGAAAGCCACCAGGAAAGCAGAGTGAAAGGAAACACTGAAGGGAGGCTGAGGAATGAGTGCTGAGTGCCAGCACTGACATGGGGCAGCGTGTCAGAGGCTGTGCTGTGGGCAGTCAGGAGGTGTTCCTGGCACAGCAAGACGTGTCAGGAGGTGACAGCAGAGCAGCCATCACCCTGTGCTGCAGGTCAGCCCCTCTGCCTTTACTTGGCCAGTGCAACCTGTCCATTGCAGTGCCACCCCAATTACCCACTGATGTCATGGGGGAAGAGTGCAGCTTTCTGATAATCAGTGTCTGGACAGTCACAAGAGACATCTCAGCAAGTTTTGAGCTCACTGTGTCCAATTCCTCAGCTCCAAAGCCCATGGCTAGAAGCATTTAGAAATACGTCTTGTCTTTAAAAAGACTGGCAGGCAGCTGCTGCCTGGCTGGCAGCTCCAGGTAGGGCAGGAGTTCATTTCTGAAGTGCAAAGACAAACTGATAAGCAGTTCTGCAAAGAACCACAGGGGCTCGGGAAGGATGCAAGTGTACTGCAGTCAGTGTCACACAGAGGCAAGGGGAGCAGCTCCAAAGAAAGCAGCGTGGAGACAACGCTGAGCCTCCTTGATAAGCCACCTGGCTCCTCCTCATTGCCCTCCTTGGTGAGCCACCCGGCTCCTCCTCGCTGCCCTCCTCGGTGAGCCACCCGGCTCCTCCTCATTGCCCTCCTCGGTGAGCCACCCGGCTCCTCCTCGCTGCCCTCCTCGGTGAGCCACCCGGCTCCTCCTCCCTGCCCTCCTTGGTGAGCCACCCGGCTCCTCCTCCCTGCCCTCCTTGGTGAGCCACCCGGCTCCTCCTCCCTGCCATCCTTGGTGAGCCACCCGGCTCCTCCTCATTGCCCTCCTTGGTGAGCCACCTGGCTCCTCCTCGCTGCCCTCCTTGGTGAGCCACCCGGCTCCTCCTCATTGCCCTCCTTGGTGAGCCACCTGGGTCCTCCTCATTGCCCTCCTTGGTGAGCCACCCGGCTCCTCTTCATTGCCCTCCTTGGTGAGCCACCTGGGTCCTCTTCATTGCCCTCCTTGGTGAGCCACCTGGCTCCTCCTCGCTGCCCTCCTTGGTGAGCCACCCGGCTCCTCCTCATTGCCCTCCTTGGTGAGCCACCTGGCTCCTCCTCGCTGCCCTCCTTGGTGAGCCACCCGGCTCCTCCTCATTGCCCTCCTCGGTGAGCCACCTGGGTCCTCCTCATTGCCCTCCTCGGTGAGCCACCCGGCTCCTCTTCATTGCCCTCCTCGG
Source organism: Willisornis vidua nigrigula (assembly GCA_021164005.1). Classification (NCBI taxonomy): domain Eukaryota; kingdom Metazoa; phylum Chordata; class Aves; order Passeriformes; family Thamnophilidae; genus Willisornis; species Willisornis vidua. The sequence goes on from JAJPCS010000340.1 coordinate 1,566,178, forward strand.
TGAGCCACCTGGGTCCTCCTCGCTGCCCTCCTCATGCATGACCAACACAGGGACTGCAGAACAAGCAGGGCACCTACAGCCCCTGCGTAACTGGAGATTCAAGATCCTTGAAACACAGAGATCCGATGTAGGAGGGCAATAAATTGCCCATCCTTCTGCTCTTTCAACAGAGGAGGGGTTAAAAAACAGACCAGCGAAAACAAGAGGATCTAAAAAAGCTAACCTGTTCATTGACCCTTCCTTAGATACAAAGGCAGAACTCGTGTCCTCCTGGATGGCCTTTTTACAAAAGCTTGTACCCTGCTGCCATCTAATGGAGGACTTTTAAAGAGGAGGAGTTGATCAGCTGCCTGGCTGTGTCAGGGGAGAGGAGAGGATTCTGCAAGACGCTGAAGTTGAGCGAGCACACAAGAAAATAAGAACTCAACATCAAGACATTTCTGCAGTCACCTACCCCGCCCTTGTAATCCTTTTGAAAACCGAACCTAATTGTTTATGATCATCATTAACCTTCAACTCTTAGGGGAAAATACATATTTTGCATCACTGCTATGTATTGCATATTGTTTAAATATATGCATTATTCTTCTGGCTGAAACACAGAGTTGGTAGAGGTTGATACTTGATCTGCCACGGTTTTGCACAAACTCAAAGAGAAAGTGGTGTCATTCCTGTTGTGTCGGTGTAAAAGGTGCAATTGAATCTTTAGAAAGGGTATTATCAGTCTCATATCTGGCTAGAAAAGCTGGCACAAAGCAGCTTTGTGATAAGAAACAGCAGCAGTGATAAAGAAGAGCAGCCCATGAACTGAAAGCAATAACACTGCAGGCAGGGTGTTTTCTTAAACCTCTGGTCCCAGGAGGTGATATATATAAACAGTGGGTTTGTTTACTGAAGAGATGATATTTTCAGTCACCAGTGGCAGTGATGGATAGAGATAGAGATGACCCGAGCTGGAAAAAGTTTGAAATCCCATACTCAGAACCCATAGCCCATCCTTGCTTTTGTCTGCCTTCATCTGGGAAATGTTGTTTATTTGAGTTCCATTGAAGGAGTACCAGCTGCATCTGCCATTAAATATGGTTTGCAAAACAAGCCAGCCCTGATGTTTAACACCCTGATGATCTCTGATGTCTTTTATTTAAGTAATAAATTAGTGTTTAATTTTCATGGCATTATGCATTACCCCGGAGAGTAATTTAGCAGGTCATTTTTAAAGTAGTGATAAAACTTGGAGTAATGGGATTGAAGCTGCCACTTCTGGAGGTTTGTATTGGGCAATACCACAAATTTAAGTTCCCTAACATGCATTCAGTTTGGATTTAATAAGAGTTATTATATCCCACGTTAATTAAAATTGGATTATTTATTGCAAACACTTACAGAGAACTAGCTACAGAGCTCTGGCTGCACATACCAAATTTAGTCTCAGAAGTGCCAAGAGGTATTTTGTCTTTCGAAAAGGCAAATTTGGAATATATTTGGTCTTATCATCCATATCACTTTGGTCATTACAGTGGCATTTGTGCATCATTATCCCTTTCAGGGTGAAAGTGCCAAGGATGTTCCACAGAATGGAGAGACCTGATGGGGAAACGCTCCCAGAAACTCTGAGCAGACTTTCAGGATCTCACAGATACTTAAAGTAACAAGCACATAGTGAAGGCCTCGATGCCGTGAGAGACCCCAACAAAGCAGGACTCTGAGCCAAGTTAGTGTGGGATAAGATAAAAAGTGGAAGTCCTTTCATATCAGGCCCAGGGCCCACAGGAGTACATGATGACACACACAAGCCTCCCAAACACTGGTTTCTATGGTTTTTATAATATGGTTCACCCAGTCCCCAGTTAACACATCTCTCAGTCCACCCCCGCTCCCACCCCTGTTCCACCCTCTCAGGATTTGAGTCTGGGGTCAATGAGACCTCCTCTTCATCAGCTCTTTTCTTCCTCAGCACACACAGGGCTCTTGGAGGTTTTCCAGTGTTCTTAGACCAAGGTTGTTGGCTCATGTTTATGTCTCATTCTGCAGGTCTTTCTGATAGTCTTCAGCTTTTCTGCCTTGAAGAGAGTCTAAACAGCTGAAAGAATTTGAGCTTCTGGTATATGTTAGGGGTCAGGATACATAAACAATGACCTTAAGCTGCCAGAAATATTAACACACTACATTTGCTTTTTTACCACAGTTACAAGTACTTCTAAAATCTATAAAAATGGAAAAATCAGAAACCCCATAGGCATCAGCCTAAATCAACTTTTCGTAAGTTCTTCAAGCGTCAGGCAGATGATCTGATGCCCTCATTGTCTCTCCTCCTGCACCACTTTCCCTTCATTGCTGTGACATTCAGAGAGCTCACCAGCAGCCTAACAGGAGGAACTGCTTCCCCCAGCTCAGAGTGGAAGGGCTGGGCTCTGCTCAGCCAAATACCTGAGTGATCTCAGTGCCTCCCTCTGCCAAACACCCAGCACAGCTCTGTGGGAGCTGCTGCTGGCACAGCCAGACAGTGTTCACACAGCTCAGGGAACTCATGTGGCTGCAGTTCTACAGGCAAAGGAGATGAGGTGATGTCACAACACGTGATCTCCACAGACACAGTTCTCAATTGAGCCTTTTAGGGGCTTTTGAGGGGCTTCAACTCCTATCCCTAAATAAATCACTTTACTGCATCAAATTTTATGAGGTTTTAGTCTTTTGGTATTTTTTTTCTCCTCAATCCTCTTCATCATGAGTTCCAGTAGTTTTGGAGAGAAGGGAAGACGAGCAGAGAAGGAAAAAGGGGTGAAAAGGGTGCAACTCTGTTTACATTAACAATATTTAAACTGTTCTTGCACAAGGATATTCAAGTT
>JAJPCS010000340.1:1579191-1595150 GCA_021164005.1 Willisornis vidua nigrigula
ACACAGACACACACACAGACATGCGCGCACACACACACACACACACAGACACGCACGCACACACACACAGACACGCACGCACATACACAGAGACACACAGACACACACACATAGACACACACACACATAGACACACACACACAGACACACACACACAAACACAGAGACTCACACGGACACACACAGACACACACACAGAGACTGAGACAAACAGAGACAGACAGAGACAGACAGACAGACAGACAGACACACACAAATGCTCTTAATCGAGTAGAAATAGCAACCATGTGTAAAAACTACATGCCAAGAAAATATTACAGTGACATACAACTGAAGTGGCATCATAAGAACAAAGATAGTTTTACTCAGCTCTAGGTTTGATGTGTATCTGAAGTATTTATTCATTTCTGTGGAACTGGGCATGAACAAAGGAGGCATTGGAAGTATATTTCTACAAATAAGCGGTAGAACAGCATAACTTTGTATTATTGCACCTGCTGAATTAAATTAATTCTTCAAGCAAATATTTTTAGCCCTAAGTTTCATCAAAGCTCAGAGGACTATGGTTCATCAAAGGACCTAGTCATCTCTTCTGAGTTAAATATTCTCAGTTTTAGTTCAGAAGGCTCTGAAATCCAGTAATAGAAGATCAAGCAAAATAATTTCATGAGCTCTGTGAATAACAGGTAATTCTGGAATCAATGGCATGAAGAATAGTTAATGTACTACATCAAGACTAAATTGCATCTTAGATTTTAATTCTGAGAAACATTTTCCACTGTGAAAGTGGAGCTGCTCTAGGAGAACAAAAATCAGATGGTCAAAGAGCCAGGACACAGAGGCCAGATCCACATCTAAACACCAGTGACTTTAAAACCACAGGCAGGAACAGAAATGTCACCCTATGCAGAGAATATGATACAATGTAAGGGAGAGAGCTGTGTGGAGATGACCCAGCACATGCATCTTCTAAAATGCCGTGCCAGGAATAGCAAATCGCAATGGCAGAAGAAGAATCATAGAATCATAGAATCAGTTGGGTTGGAAAAGACCTCTGAGAGCATCAAGTCCAACTCTTGATCCAACCCCACTTTGATTACCAGATCATGGCACTCAGTGCCACGTCCAGTCTCACCTTAAACACCTCCAGGAGTGGACAATCCACCCCCTCCCTGGACAGCCATTCCAATGCCTGAGCACTCTCTCTGTAAAGAACTTCTTCCTTATATCCGACCTAAACCTCCCCTGGCAGAGCTTAAGCCCTTGACCTCTTGTCCTACTGTTGGTTGCCTGAGAGAAGAGACCATCCCCCACCTGGCTGCAACATCCTTTCAAGTAGTTGTAGAGAGTGATAAGAAATGGGTATTAGATCTTGTTGCCCACACTGTGTTAGGCCAGGGCAATGGCTCTGTGTTTCTACTGAACTTGGAACTGCATCTCATTGTCCACGTACATGGAACTACCATTTCCTGCTGTTCTCCTCTGCAGCACAGGACATAAATGTAGCACCACAGAGGAACTGAATTGTTAAGTTTATTGGCTTTTTACATTATTGTCCTTGCATCTTTGCCTTTCATGTAGCACAGACCTGTGCTGAACTTCCAGTGGTTATGCAGTATTACAGGTGGGAGAAGGGTAAAGTTAGTGCAATTGCTATAAACACCCAGCTACAAGAATGAGATTCTCATAGTACCCTGATTTGTGGGCAGCAGCAGGTCCCTGTATTTAATGTTCACCATTCTGGCATCAGGGCAGAGTTCCTACATCCCGCCTTGACTGTGGCACAGTGGTGATCAAGCTGATGTTTGCAGGTCAGCTATTGTTTAAAAATAATTCCCTTGAAGGGCCGCCAGTTTCCATGCATCATTAAAGCTCCATCAGCACATTACACAGCTCCAGGCTGTAAGCCTTGCCAGATCAAGACCTTGGATTCCCTAGGTGGGTGAATGCCAACAGTGGCAGGGTATGTGTCGTGATTAGTCATTGTGACCACGGGGCAAGACATTTGAAAAATGATCTTCCAAAGGTGGTTTCAGGTAACCCAGCAGGTGCTGGAGACTCTCCTGCATCCATGAATCTTTTTCATTGACTCCAACTGTTCACTGATAAATGTGATTGCAGTTTTCCCTCTCTCAGCAAATGTAGTGACTGGCAGAGTAAAGTAAACTTTAGTATCTGTATTTATCTGTGTCTTGTATGGGGATTATTTTCCCTGTGTGTTGTCAAAATTCTGCTATCATACCAACATCTTGTGTAGCAAATTTCTTTCAAATTATTTTTCTTGATTCAGGTTAGGATTGAGTAAATCAGGACACTACCATCGAAGTTTTAAATTAAATAGCAATTTACATGCTTTTTTTTCTAATGATATTCTGCTGTGATGTTGATAAGTTGTTAATCCATTGCCCAAGAAATATTTCCATTTCTAGACAGAGTCTGTGGGTATTATACAGAGGGTTCAAGGCCCCAGGCTGGTCAGGCTTTCACTGTTTTGAGCCTCCCTCAAACCCTTTTTTAGCTGCAACACCATTTTTTTTCCTGATGACAGGAGTACTATGCCTAGTTTGATTTATTTTTGCTTATTTTCTTATGGTATCACCCCATTGTATGTAGATACCAGGAAAAATTAGTTACTTTGTGCAGAATGAGGTATTGATGACTAACAGAATCACAGAACTATCAAGGTTGGAAGAGGCTTTCAAGACCACCCAGTCCAGCTGTCAACCCACTACCCCTAAATCATATCCCCAAGTGCCACATCCAGCCCCCTCTTGAACCATCCCTGAGAGTGACTCCACCACCTCCTTGGACAACTTATTCCAATGTCTAACCACTCTTCCAGTGAATTTTCCATGGGAACATGGGATTTGGGGCAGAAGGGTCCAGCTGTGGGATGATACAAGAGTGTGCACTGACACAGAGGACCCCAGGGCTATAAATAACTCACCCACAATCAAATAAATTCAGCTGCTAAAAACTGATTTCAAGGGTACCAAAGAAATCAAAGAAGATATGCAAAAATTTACTATATATAATAAATTATATATACATTCAATATAGTAAATGTAGTATAATAAAACATGCAGTAAATAAGTCATGGAGGTGCAGAGAAGAACAAAGGTTTAAAAGCATGTTAGCACGATTTAAAATGTCACCAAGTGGATTGTCCAGTCACAAAGAAGCCAAAGGACAGAAAGCTGACAACTTGCCACCCTTGCCCTCCTCTCCCCTCAGTACACACCCCCCTCCTGCCAGCCTGAAGCTGTGACCTCAGCTCCTCTGAGATTAGCACTGCTGACAGAAAAGTGCCTGCCCTGCTTTCAGGTCATGGCTACATCCTTCACAATAAAGTGCAAGAAATAGTGCCAGTTTTCTCTGACTTTTCACATTCAAAGTCCAACAGCAAATTTGGTTTTCCTTACTGCCAGTCCCACCCTGAAGTGAGTCTGAAGAGTTGGGTCAAAGGTGTGATTGTTGCTGTCCTGATACTCAAACTGCTCTGAGTGTGCAAGTGTAGACTCCTCTCCCAGAATGGCAAAAAAACCCCTCCACCAACTTGATTTGTTGAGCATAATTGTACAGATAATCTCACTCCATTACTTTGTGGCACAGAACAGGTTTCCATTCACACATCCATCTCCTCTGAAATAGAAGACTATTCTTACATTTTATTCACATAATGGTTTTGATAGAAAATCTGTTTTGCTGAAGATGAGGGCCCTGGAGGGGTTTGATCTATTGTAATCCATAAGAGCTGCCTGACAGGTCCTTCTCCAGCGCCGTTGCCCCACAGGGCTGAAAGCACCGATGGCTTTTACAGTTCTGGTACTGCCATTACCCATTTCAAGGGGGTTTAAATGTAGCAGTGAAATGGATGGTGTTAAAGCATGAATTTCAATCATGCTAAGAAAGAAGATATTGATGGGAGCCAGAGAGGGAGCTCTGAACAGAACTGTTGCAGGGAGAAGCTGAATGGCTGATTGCTCTAAGCCCAGTGACTGCAGAGCTGCCACACATTAAAGGAGATCACTCCAAGTTGCATAACTCAGGATGAGGTGAATTTGTCCCTGTCAGTATTGTGGCATCTCCTGACTTCTCCCTGAGGGGGGGCTTCATGGGGGAAATCTTCAAATCTTCGTTCAGCTTTTTATCTGAGATTTAGGTTGTCCCTTCTCATTCATCTTTGCAGTCTGGGTGATTTTTTGTGGCTACAGACTATGGTGCTTCTTGTAAAAATTACTCTTTTGTAATTATGGTGCTGCCTTCTGTTTGATGCCGAGTCTTTATGGAGCTGTAGAAGGGACACTTTTTGCCATAAAAGTTAGAAAAAACAGTGTAACTCAGGAGCAGCAAAAGTAATGAAAAGAGTGTTTTGGGGAGCTTAATGAGTTGGCTTTTAATTTGCACAGCAGACAAGCAGAGCTGTGAACAACCTTGATGCAAACTGAAAAGAGAATAACAGTGTTATGTGGTCCATTGAACCACCTCTGTCACAGCTTTGGCTCTGATTCCTGCTTGGATCCAGGCTCTGATTCCTGCTCAGATCCAGGCAAACATCCATGCCATTTCCCCTGGGGCTTGGGAAGCAAATCCTTTGCCTGCCTCTGCCTGCCTTGTGTCCTGAGGCTTAATGCCACCACCAAACAACACGTCATTTTGTGAGAAACACAGCTGAGTTTTGAGGATCTCCACATTTACCTCGAGCTGCAAACAACTGAAAAGGCTTGTCTGTTGCCTTATTTGTATTTGTGCTTGCATTACAGCAACATGCTCTGTAGCTGTTTAATTGGTTTAAATCAAATTTAAACACTAGTCAGATAACAGAGCTCCACAACAGAGCTGTGGTCTTGATTATAGAATTATAGTTCAGGGTACAAAGAAGGTAAAATTACAATGTTATGATTCAGATAATAAAATAAAAATCCTCCTTGGCTTCTATGGTACTTTTACAGATCACAAACTTAGCATTTAGAGTATTCTTTCTAAATAAACTCCCTTTCCCACCTTCTATCAGTCTGATATTTCTGCTGCCATAACTCTCCCTTGTGGTTTAAGTTGCAGTCCCCGTTTTCTCCATGTACAGCTTGCTCAGCCTGAAGTGGGAGAAAAATGCCCGTAGGGTTGATGCATTCAAACCATTTGAGGAAAGAATTGTGACAGTGCACCAAAGAAATTTTGAGGCATGACAAATGTTCCTGGCATGAAACAATAATAATGTGTGTGAAGTGGATTTTTATGCTAGATTTCTGTTGGGAGCCTCTTTCTTTTAAAAAAGATGCCATTTTATGATAAAAATCATTATGTATGTTTAGCAAAACATTTCTATTGTACTCTGAATAAAAAGTCTTCTTCCCCGGAAGTGTTTTGAGACCAATGTATAGCAGTGTGTGAAAACATGATTTTATCTCTGTAGGAACTTCTTATGAATAGCCTTTGAAAACATCTCTCTCAAGCCACAGCTTCTGCTCTTCTGTTTGCACTGTTTGTACTCATCCTCTCACCAGGCATGACTTATGCCTGGACCCTCTTGGATAAACCCCAAACCAATACCAGTCCTAAAAACTCTGAAATCTCTGGCTATACAAAGGAATGGCCACATACAACAGAAAATTAATTCCCTGTAAAGGCAAACCTGCCCTTTGCTTAAATGCTGTCACAGTTAAGGATTTAACCCAGATTGCATTGCAGATTATGTTAAATTGCATTTAATGCTTCTCAATTTCCAAGATTAAAAAGATATAAATAAAATGCTAGAAAATATATATCTGTTTCATACAGCAGCTCCTAGTCTTACTTACTTTGATGCAATATTAATTATAATAGTCATAGAATCACAGAATCAGTTGGGTTGGAAGAGACCTCTGAGATCATCAGGTCCAACCCTTGGTCCAACTCCAGTCCCTTTACCAGATCATGGCACTCAGTGCCACGGCCAAGCTCAGCTGAAAAACCTCCAGGGATGGGGAATCCACCCGCTCTCTGGGCAGCCCATTCCAATGCCTGAGCACTTTCTCTGCAAAGAATTTGTTTCTGATCTCCAACTTCAATTTCCCCTGGCAGAGCTTGAGCCCATTGTGCCCCCTTGGCCTATTGCTGAGTGCCTGGGAGAAGAGACCAACCCCCACCCGGCCAGAACTTCCCTTCAGGCAGTTCCAGACAGTGCTGAGGTCACCTCTGAGCCTCCTCTTCTCCAGGCTGAACACCCCCAGCTCCCTCAGCCTCTCCCCACAGCACTTGTGCTCCAGTCCCTTCTCCAGCCTCGTTGCTCTTCTCTGGCCCCGCTCCAGCCCCTCAATCTCTTTCCTCAACTGAGGGACCCAGAACTGAACACAACACTCAAGGTGTGGCCTCCCCAAGGCAGAGTCCAGGGGAAGGGTCACTGCCCTGGGCCTGCTGGCCACGCTAGTTTGGATCCAGGCCAGGATCCCATTGGCCTTCTTGGCCACCTGGGCACACTGGTGGCTCCTGTTGAGCTTCCTGTCCCTCAGTCCCCCCAGGTCCCTTCCTGCCTGGCTGCTCTCCAGCCACTCTGTGCCCAGCCTGGAGCGCTGCAGGGGTTGGGGTGGCCAAAGGGCAGGACCTGCACTTGGCCTTGTTGAACTCCATCCCATTGCAATCAGCCCAATTTCCAGCCTGTCCAGGTCCCTCTGCAGAGCCCTCCTGCCTTCCAGCCCAATATACTCTGTTGCACTGGAAGCTCCAGAAAAGGGACTAGGTTTGCGTTGCATCAGAATGTGACAAAATAAAACATGACAAAAATATGAACCTTTCAACAGCCATTGTCAGTGCATGAGTGGAAATGATTAATTAAGACAGGTGTCTAACTTGTAGCTCTTCAGCTGTGTGGGGCTCTCAGGAGATGTAAGCACTGTGAGAACATGGAATGCAGTGGCTGAAGGTTGGATGATGCCAGTGGGAAGCTCATCTGCAACCAGTCTGCCTGGGCAGAGGAGAGCAGAGCCCATTGCATGGTGCCCTTTGGGTGGGCAGTGGCACAGCTGCACAGTCAGCCTGGTCTCCTTTGGTGTGCTGAGGTGCCTGGGGAGCCTTTCTCACTGAACAGGGATTTGTTTCCGGTACTACTTGGATTTTGGAGCTCTCACAGCAATTTTGCTTGTCAAGTGTTCTTTGTATTTTAGGCTTGTAAGTGTGGTAAAATATTCAGAGAATGTAAAGCTGGGCATCTAAAATACTTATTTAAGTTATAAAGACATGCAAGCATTTAGCTGGTTAACAAGGATGGTATTAATATATTCCTGACTTTTTGTCTGAATCCCACTTATTTCATGTGAGTTTATTCCACAAGTCAAATAAATCAAACCTGTTTGGGGAGTCTGACAGCATCCAGCATATCTGTAAAAGACTGTAATTCTTTTGAACTCAGCTCAGGTTAAAAAATAATCCTGCTGCAGTTGCTCTCTAAACAGATGTACCAGTTCAAGAAAGTATGTAGCCCCCAGGAAAAGAAAATATAGATGTCCAGGTACATGTGCAAGTGCAAAAGAATATACAAAGGCCATCTGGACCCTGCACTAACATATTATGGACAAAGCACTCATGCCCCTAGACTATAAGAAATGCTAATATTGAGGGAGCATTTGGAAAAGTGAGAGACAGAAAGATACCTCCGACCATTAATGAAAGTGAAATTCTAGATCTTTGTTATCCATGCTGCTTTATCACTAGGTATGTTTTCAGAGAAAGACCTTGCAAATAATTAGCAGATATTTCTTGCTCCAGAATATTTATGATACCAAGATTATTGACATTTCTCTAGAAATAATTAATAGTATTCAATCTTGAAATTACTAGTTTGTGTAAGTAGGGCAAATAGTAGTAGATGTTGAAGCCAGCTGACCTAGCCCAAGTGGGTCCCTCACAAAGCTATATATCTATTTATGAATGCCCATTTCTTCCCATTTTCACAGCTCACACCTGCATTTACACACATTCACTCAAAGTCTCAGCTGCAACTTTCCTCCTGGGATGCACTGAAGTAAATGCAAAGCTACTTCTTTTCTCAGAGACTCATCCTGCATCCTTGAGAGATGCAGAATGAAGTGGAGGTAAATTTGCAAATATGTTACAGTTACTGCATTTGAAAGGGGGTTAATATTTTAAGCACAACTTGAACATGAGCACTTGGTATAGGAAGCCAAATGCATTGGTGTCTTCATAGTGGGTCAAAATCTCAGCCCAACCAGTGTCAAACATTCTGAGTTATCAACTATTATATTAATCCACAAGTCAAAGTTTACCTACAAATTTAGATGCAGAATTAAGTGGAGGGGATGGGACAGCACCTTGGAAGGCAATTGTACACATGTATTTAAACCTATAACTTTCTTTTAATTCAGATGTTCAGTTTAAATTTGAATAGAAATTAATAAATTATACAAATCATAATATTTCTGACTTGGGTGTGGGCCAGTGGTGTTATATATAAGCAGTGCTGAGCTTCAGCATCTTCATTCATATTCACCCAGTGCTAACCAGATAAGTAATATCATTATCACCTCCTTCAATAATCAAATAATGGAAAACTGATCTCCAGGAGTTTTGACTGGAATAAAAAGTAGTTTATTATTGTGTAGTGTATTATTGTGGTTATAGAATGAATGACATTCCCATACATTTCTGAATCTGGATCCATAAGCATTCTGATGAAACCAGGACTAGTTGTTCTAACCTCTCATGGTTTACCAAATCACCCATATCATCATCACAGAATCATCCCAGACTCCCCTGGGTTGGAAGAGACCTTAAAGATCATTTAGTTCCAACATCCCTGCCATGGACAGGGACCCTTTTCACTAGACCAGATTGCTTAGAGCAACACCCAGCTTGGCCTTAAACACTTACAGGGAGGGGACATCCTAACTTCTTTGGGCAACCTCTTCCAGTGCCTCCCCACCCTCATGGTAAAGAATTTCTTTCTAATATCTAATCTAAACCTATTTCCTTCCAGTTTGAAACCATTCCCCCTTGCCATGGCACTACATGCTCCTGTCAATAGTCTCTCTTCATCTTCCTTGTAGGCCACAATTAGGTCACCTTGAAGCCTTCTCTTATGAATCTTGTGATATTCTTATTAAGAAAATGTTGCCTCTCTTACAGCTTATGAAGCTTTTTGGTTTTGCATGGTAATGCTGCCTTGCACAGAAATTGCCCCTCATGTAGCTCAAGTACAGTAATTGGTCTAGGATGTTATTAATTATTGTGTTTCTACAATGAAAAGGTGCCAGGGGACTATTAGGAACATGTTAATTGTGCCTGTATTGCTTTGATTTTTTTTTCTTTTCTGTGAAATACATGAATAGACTTCTAATAGACATGGCTACATTTTCAAAAGAAGGGGGTGTAGCTCTGTAGGATAAATCTGAAGAAAGGTAAGTCCCACATGAAGCAATTCAGGAAAGCAACACATACCTGAGATGAAGCAGACACCAAATTTTGCCCATGTCTGATCTCCCAGGAATTCAGTGTTACTATACTAAACATGTAGCAACAACACATTTGATATAATAAATTAGGAGCTTGGAAATGAATTTACCATGAACATGCTCTGCCTTCTGAAATCTGACACACTGTGCCCAGAAAAACCAAAAGGAGGTGGTAGATTCATGGTGCTTTGTTGTTGTTTTTTTTTCAGCCCAGACAACACTGTACATTTATTTTTAAAGCTTCAACTCTTCAGACAGCTCCAAGGGAGCACTGAAATCTGTGTCTTTCCTGTTTATCCCATGCAGGGAATTACTGGAATGCAGCTTCTTTTGTTACTTCATCCTCCTACCTCCACTTCTCCACCTTCCAAGGGGAAACTAGTGCAGACATCTCCTTCTACTTCAAAACCTCAGCCTCAGATGGGGTGTTTCTGGAGAATCTGGGCAACACTGACTTCATCAAACTGGAGCTTAAATGTGAGTATGTGCTTCATGTTCCTGGCACCTGACTGGGGTTTGTGTCAGGCAGTTGCCTTCAAGAAATGTGGATTGTTCAGTAAAATGTGTAAGCTCACTGAATCCTGGGAAAACTTCCCAATCCAGCTGTTTGCCAGAGTTTCAAGTTGCCTTATATGAGCTTCACATGTGCTTGAAGCCCAAACATGCCTTTGATGTGCTCGAAGTGTATTTGGATTGTTTATTGAGGGGAAAAGTGCAAAGAAGAATAAAGGTGGTAACATCAATAATAAAAATGAAACTTACCCCTTAACAGGTTTCAAAATTGCATGTCAGAATTATTTCTTAAAACTTTATGTCTACAGCTCTGTGTGCTTTTCTATTTTGCTTCATGGTTGCTTTGGAAACAGGGGAAAAAAAGAAAAAGGAGAGACCACCCCAATCAGCACTGCAGGAGCCAAAGAGCTCAGAACTTCCATATGATATTTAAAAGCCATAAAAAAATCTCATAAAAATAAATCTTTATCAGCATATCTGTTAATAAAATCATTGATCTGAAAAAGAGGGTATATGACACCAGCGGCCAGTTAATTTTATTGTTGAAACTATTTTTAATGGCCCAGAGGCAAACTTTCCAGGGAAGGCACCGAAATCCTCAGCTGCTCCTGAATGTCAAGTTCCAACTGGGTGTAAATCTTTTTCCTTCTTTCTAAATGGAATTTAGTTCATGTTGCTTCATCCCAGTGTGCCTAGTCTGCAACTGGTGCCAATCAAACCAGCTCCTAGTGAGTCATAGGAAATAGTCTTAATTGCTTTAATGAGGGACACAGCCCTTTGGTAATAATGTGGCAGCTCTTTGGAATTTCTCTTTGAATTTAAATTGTATTTACAGTCAGCTGAGAGGGGCATTCCCAGAGTTTCTTGCTCTTCTGCTTTAGGAAAGGTGGTCTCAGCCACTGGACTGAGACCAGCCATGCTGTCCACTTGGCTCATGGTGACAGTAACAGTGAATAAAGGTGCCAGTTACAGTGGATAAAGGTGCCAGTTACAGTGGATAAAGGTGCCAATTACAGTGGATAAAGGTGACTTGGCAGGGACTGCAATTCTTTTGAACTCAGCTCAGGTTAAAAAACACTCCTGCTGCAGTTGCCCTCTGAGCAAATGTACCAGCTCAAGAAAGAATGTGGCAATTTACTCTGAGTGTTGTTAAATAGGGCTTTAATTTTAGGCCTGTGCTTGAGACCCACTGACTTTGCTCTGACCTGGTATGTGCATAAATTCAACCTCTGCCTCGTGTCCCTGGACCTAAACCTTGGAGTACAAATTCTTGATGGCAGAAATTGAAATATGATCTGTATAAACAGGTGGAAAACGCTGTTAAAAACTATCCTGACTGTATTTGCTAACAAATACAAAGCAGTTTATTTGATGTGATTACATGCACTCTACCCTTTCTTTCCTGGAAATTATTGGTTGAAATTTTCTGTAGGCCTTTCTGTGACTCAAATATTCTACCAGTCACAGCTCAAAAAGTGACTCAAAAAAAAAGTGTTCCAAAAGTGTTGAATTCTGTGAGTTTAGGGGTTTCCACATTTATTTAATGAACATTTGTTTTCTATAGTTTTTATGTTTGTTTTGTTCTAATCTGAACTTCTGGTTTTCTGAAATTCATTCAAATAGAAATTAAAGTTTTAGAATTTTACAAGTTTCTTACCCAGCTTGCAGTTGAATCTGCTGCTTCTTAGAAGTCTGTTTCCCCTTCACAGGAGTAAAATTAAATATTGAATTAATATTGAGTAAAATTAACATTGATTTCTTTTTCCTTAATAGGAACACAGAGTTAAGTCAGGACAGTAATTGCAGAATTACCCCTCAACTCTGGAGGAGGTTTCCTCTGGCAAGCTGCTTTTTGGCTGTGCCATCACATTCTCTGCTAGAACAGCTATTTTCTGTTGAAGGTTTTATGCATGATGACCATCATGTATTTAGTGCAGCTTCTGTGCTTCAAACATTGGCTTGATTTTGTGTTCATTGCCTTCTCATGCAGGTACAGTCTAGTGAAGAAGAATTCCTTCCTACAAAGCCTGTTCTCCAATTCTTTACCTTTTAACATTCTAAAATTAAAATATTGACATCAGCGTTCTGCCAGCAGGCAGCACAAATTCTGTTTCCTTCTTGCCTTTTGTGTATAATCCCTGTGTGTCAGACATGGTTAGTGATGTGTAAGCTGAGCTCTACACACCAGGAACTGGAGGGTTCTACAATATCCAGTATTTTAATCAGCTTGCTGCACTTGGTGAATGCATGAGGGAAACAAATCATTCAGTCTATTCAAATTCTTGGCTTCAAGTCTTTGGAAAAGGGGTTTGCTATTGCATGTTTTATTCTGAGCACCAAAGCTGTTCCTAGAAAGACTCATTAAATTATTTTACTGGTGTGTTGCCTTTGAGCCTAATGGGCCTTAAGTCTTATATTGTCTTAAGATCTAATAACTGCACAGATTTTCCAAGCCTCCAGGTTCCTATGGAAAAGAGGTGAAATTTGCAGTATCTTGAAGAGTAACTTCATGTGCCTTCAGTAAAGCCCCAGATTGCATCTCTGAGGAGAGGGGGAATACAGGAAGGAAGGAAGGAACATGTTCCTCTGAATTAAGAAGTAGCTTTTCCAAACAGTTAAGGAAAAAACAGTGATATAATTCTACTATGAATGTGGCTGAAGTCTTAAGCTATGCCATTTACCAAACAACTTCTCTGGCAGGTTTGTGCTTGTCATATTCATGGAACAGCAGACAGAGATCTAGAATTACCTGAAGCCTCAGTTTTTACACACATCAGTAAATCTACAGAACATCAGTATTTTCGTATCTGATTCGTCAGCTGACAACAGGATTGCTTAGAAAAGAGGTAGTTGGAGAAGGTATTAATTTTTCTGTAGAGCAGTGCTTCCAGAAATCATTCACCTCTGGTCAAAATTTCCAGATGTTTTTAAAATTCAAACTGATTTTTAGAGAGAGAAAAAGAGGGTGTTTTCTCCTTTAGAGCTTTCCTATGTGGTTTTCACATTCATGAACTGTGAGAGGAAGACTTCATAGTTATGTCTATGTATACTCCTTCATATCTGAGATGTTTGTCAAATAATCACATTTGAATTTTGTGTTCAAAGGATATCCCAAGGTTTGGAAATGATGTGTTCCTGAAAATAAATTTTGAAAGAGGCACAGCCATGAGAATTTGGGAAGCCTCTACCATCACCGTTTCCAGAAAAGTCTCTGAGTGACACTGTCATATAATTCTAATAAAAAAGACACTTCTTGCTTCTGTAGCTCCTCTCATCCCAGCACTTTGAAACAATTCACACACACTCCTGAGTTGTGTCTCACTGTTATTATTCTGAAGTGAGCAAACAGCAAGTCACTTTTGCAACAGAAAAACAAAACAAAAAAAAAAAGAGAGAGAGGCTTAAAGGTCACCTTGTGTTTGATCCCAGCACGAATATGTAAGAGAAGAAGAATCTTTCTTATTAATTTACTGTAGAAAGTCAGGAGTCTTTACAGCCACTACCTGCAGGGATGTCACTTGGCTGAGAACCCCTGCAGTGCCAGGTGTCCCCAAAAGTCTCCCCAGTGAGTGATCAGTGACCTTGGCATGTTGCATTCTCCTCATGTCAAAAGACACACAGGACACTGAGAAATCTCTTCATCTCAGAGGCCCACAAGAAGTTATCGAATTAAATGGAAAAACATTGCATTTCTTCAGGGATATTTAAGACCCAAATATTTTTACAGTGTATTTGCAAACCATCATCCTATTACAGAACAATGACAGTTTCAAACAAACATCAACAAGCAAAAAAAAAGATAAGATTCTATTTCATATGTGGTAGGTGATGCAGAAATTCCTGATACTCAAACATATCCCATCTAAGGTCAGTTCTTTGTCCTCAATTCCACTCTACTTTTTGTCACACGCTGACACTGCACAGGCTTTTCCATTCTTGGTGTGTGCTGATCTTTGTGCTGTGATAAAACTGGCAGATGCTCCAGGTGTGTGACAGAAACAAACCTTCTGGTCCTTGAATTTAGATCCTCACTGTCACAGGCAGCCACAATGCATAACCTGTGTCTGGCTCCCCACATTTATCCAACTCTCTATTGAAAATAGTTTGAAGCTCTGCCAGCTGCACAACTGTGTCAGAATTTCACACCTTTGTTTTTTAGAAGTCTTCTAATTCCTCACAGTTTGATTTGCCTCTTTTCTTTATAGCCAGACATTCTTGTTTCAGAACTGTTCTTTGGCTGAACTAATTATTTTCTCTTCCTGGCATTTCCTCTCCCTTTGTGTATTTATGGTGCAATCAGCTTTTAATTGCTATGTTAAGCAAGACAAACTCACATCATCCCTTCTCATAAGATATTTACTCACATCATCCCTTCTCATAAGATATTTTGTCTTGTTGCATTCTCTGGTTATGCTAATAAGGTTCTTCCTACTCATTGCACCTTGAATTCTTTCTTAAACACAAGTGATCAAAACTATCCACATTAATTCTGATGATGGTTTATTGGTGCCCTCTGCAATCAAATCAATACTTAGAATGCCCATTGTGTCCTAGGAATTTTTGGCTGATCACACTGGGATACTGTTTCTTATGTATTATTTTCGGACCTTTCCAACCTTGTGCTACTGAAAAAAAATATTAGACATATGTTGACTTCTTGTGTAAATATATTCATTATAATACTAACTATAACTTGACTCAAACCAAATCAGAGGTTCTTTAATTTTCTGATGGCCTGTACTTTATCCATCTCAACAACAATCTCTGCAATTCTGATTTTCATTTCTGCTTTTTTGGAAGAAAATCAAATATGCTGAATCTATAACAATTCTCTTCTTCAAAAAAACCAGAGGGTTTTTAAATCGAAGAAGGACACCCATTATGTTGACTTTGTTAAGTCTTTTATATTATTTCATATTCTTTGTGTTCTGCCTCACACTAGACAGTGATAGTTGCTTCACTTACTGACTTTATGTGCACTCTTACCTTGTTTGACTGCAGGGTAAAACCTCATCAGTAAGTCATTAAACTACGGTAACTCCATGAGTTTACATTTCCTTTGTAATTTCCTGTAATCTGCAATAAAAATTCACATGTAGAACTGAAGGCAACACACTGATAAATAAGGAGTTTCTTTTCCTGCTACTCTTTGAAGTGACTGTGTGACTTCATGTGGTAAGGAGTAGCAGGATTCAGCTTTAAGCTCAGCTGATTTCCCCAAGCTCAAATTTCTCACTGAGTTTTCTGCTTTAACACCATGAAGAACAGCACGAAGAGCTCTGGTTTCAGTGGAACAGGCACTGCTCTGCCTACTTTACATGCCCACTCTGGGCAGACGTTCCCTGTGCTGTGCTTTTCTCTGCCCACATGAGTTTCAGGTGTCTCCCTGCATTGCATCCTCTGGAACAGGCTGTGCAAGGCTGGTCTTGCTAGCAAAGACCGAGGCAGAGAAGTTGTTTTTCACCCCAGCCTTTTCCCCAGAACCTCTGCTTCATTCAGGTGACCCACATTTTCTCTACTCTGCTTTTTCCTGCTGAAGTACCATTTGAGTGTTTGCAGAAGGCTGCCTTTTCTGTGTCCTGTTCTCTCCTCTCAGAACTGACCTCTACCAAGTCATGATCACAGCTGGTGCTGCCTTCAACCTTCCCATCCTCACCAAGCCCCTCCTTTTTTGTGAGTGTGAGGTGCAGCAGAGCCTCTCTCCTCATTGGCTTCCCTTTCACTGCCACCAGCAGGTTCTCATGGAGAGCTCTCCAGGAACCCACGCTCTGTTGTGTTGTCTCTCCAACAGACACCCACAGAAGGACCATGGACTGTGAACATGAGGCTACTTCTGGCTGTCTCTAAAAGGTCTCATCCACTTGTTCTTCCCATCAGGTGGCCCAGAGCACATACACACTATACTGCCACCCACACCACTCTGCCCTTGAACCTTCTGTGGCAGAGAAGGCTCCCAGTCAGGCACAAGAAATTGGACACAGTGATTATGTGGGTGGTTGTGAT
>JAJPCS010000340.1:1633362-1646025 GCA_021164005.1 Willisornis vidua nigrigula
TAGATATAGATATAGATATAGATATAGATATAGATATAGATATAGATGATTAGATATAGATATAGATATAGATATAGATATAGATATAGATATAGATATAGATATAGATGATATAGATATAGATACCTATATAGATATATATAGATACATATATAGATACAGATATAGATACATATATAGATACAGATATAGAGAGATAGAGATAGAGATTAGATATAGATATGGAAACAGAGATACATAGACATAGACATAGACATATAGATATATGTGTGTATGTGTGTATACATATATATATACATATATATACATATACCTATATATATACACATGCATCCTTCATGTGCAGTAAGCTTGTATATACCTATATATATATATATATATAAATGTGTGTGTGTATATATGTGTATATGTATATGTATATATATATATATACAAGCTTACTGCACATGAAGGATTCAAGCATTAAAACAGAAAAAGAAACACTTTTCAAATTCTTTTCTGCAATGTATCTGTGGGGTTTTTCTGTATCCCATTTTGATCATATTTTAATTTAAATCCCTGGGGTGAAAAAAATTAAAGAAAAAAAAGAAAGATAAAAATTCTGTGTTTATGGTCCTGCCTATTTCTGTGGATCATTCACAGTCCATGGCTCGTCCCTGCCCTGCTGGGATCTGATCCACACTGATCTGGGTCATGGAACTCACCTGGCAGAAAAAATCAGCAGAGCGTCAGTGCCACACTGAGGAAGGAGCTGAATTGCAGTGAGAGTGGCCGTGATCAGCCTGAGGAATGACACAATTCCCACTCCAATCTGCTCCTTTTGTACTATAAGCAAACAAATAAATTAATTAACTCACAATATTAAATATATTGAAATAGCGTTTGCACATTTTTTCCTAACCTTTTATCGGGCAATAATCATCCATATTTCACCAATCAAAAGTCATCCTATTTTATATTCCTAAGCAACTTCCTGCTTTCTCCTACTTCGCCATCATACCTGGGTACCAACCACCTGCAGTCTGCTGAGGTTTTATGCTTAGTCTATTCTAACTTTGAGCAGGAACCTTAATTTTGTTCTGCATGACCATATGATTTAGTACAAAAACCCCTTGTCCAGGACTAGAGAAGCTTTTGAATACAAGTGATAAATCGTCATAATAATGCAAAAGAGAAACACAAACATTGATCACGATGATAACACATCCCCTTCTTTATCCTGCTGTTACTGAAGTTAATGGCAAAGTTGTATTGACTTCAGATGGTGTGAGGTTAAGCCTTACAGTATATTATTCCATTAGATTGTGACAGCATTTTTTATTTTATAAAATTGTCTTAGTTTGAGGGAAAAACCGAAATGTTTACCTTTAAAAAGCAGAGGAGAGGATTCCTCCACAATGATCACGTCACTCTTTATTAAATTTAAGAAAAGGAACTTTAATCAGAAAATGGATATAAGAAGGATAACTGTTCTTAACAGATAGATAGATAGATAGATAGATAGATAGATAGATAGATAGATAGATAGATAGATAGATAGATAGATAGATATGTAGACATAGATATAACTGTAAACAGACCAGAGCAAACTACTCCCCCAGCACCAAAAGTAAAAAAACAAAGAGAACAACCCCCAAACTGCAGGTTCCTCCTAGAGCAGTTCTATTTATGGGCAGTGTCAGTGTCACACCTCAGCTGGCTGTGAGGGGAATTCTCAGTCTTCTGCCAGTGAGGAAGAGACAACAGGGAGCACTCTCAATGAACTCTCTCTCTCTCTCTCTCTTTGTCCTTTGTCCCAAATGAAGAAGGAAAAAAAAAAGCTGGGAGTGGAAGAAATGGTGATAATTCCCAGGAGTCTCCTTGCAGTCCAAATCGGTCCTCAGGAAGAGGGAAAAAAAGGTCTGCAGTGTCCTAAAGCAGCTCTGTCTCTCCTCTCTTCTCTGTCTTTCTGAAGCTCAGGTGCCCAGAGATGGAGGGGGAAAAGCAAAGAGCAGAGCCAGAAAAAGAGCTCTCACCAGCAAGCAGTGGCTCTTTTTCTGCTGCTGCCAAAAGAAAAGCCCCAAAAAGTCAAACCAGCACACAGGGAACAAAGAAAGAAAAACCTCTCCCCCCGCCCAGGTGCTGGGGTTCTGTTTTCTCACCTCTACCCCACCATCCAGCTGGAATCTGAAAGCCATCAGCCATCTTTTGTCCTCAGTCCTGGCACTCCAAGCCCAAACCTTTTGTGTTGGTGTGGTGAGAAAATTCTCTGAGTGGGCTCCTCCCAACACCACCTTGCTGTGTTTGACCCTTTAACAAAAATGGCTTCACAATAAAGAACCCCCTTCCTTTATAGCAGTACCCACACACAGACTGGCTGGAAGCTGGGGCAGATGGAGATACATCCCAAGGGTGAATTTAATGTATGCACATGTGTATATAACTCTTTTTTGTGAGCCCCCTGAGGTGATGTGGGCATTGTTTGCCCTTACATTGATATGTCTGTTAATCTCAGAACTCTGGTCAAGATTAGTTTTGTTATCGAAGTCATTGAAGAGAAATAGCATTTTATTGAAGTTCTGCTTAAATCCAAGGAACTTCAGATAAAGGCAGTCTGCCTTGGCATGGTGTGACTTCAGAACTGGAACTGCAAGTGCCTCAGAAAGTGCCACCTACTTTCATCTGTGTAACTCTCAAAGCCACACTCTGTGTTTAGATTAAGCTCAAACGAAATTAATGAGTTCTCAAAGAAGAGTAGCTGTAATGAAAAACCTTAAATATAATTTTAAAACTGTAATTTAATACAAATTCATGACATCAATGTCTGCGTATAGAGAGGTTCTATTTAATTTTCATCAAATAATGTAAGAGCTTTTTTTGAAATACTGTTTGACACTAGTAATTCCTTTTTTATTATGTGCCTCATATTAAATTGATAGGCTGGTATTTCATACAGAGTGCAGGTTGCTGTGTT
Organism: Willisornis vidua nigrigula; assembly: GCA_021164005.1. NCBI lineage: Eukaryota > Metazoa > Chordata > Aves > Passeriformes > Thamnophilidae > Willisornis > Willisornis vidua. The sequence goes on from JAJPCS010000340.1 coordinate 1,636,316, forward strand.
CAGCTGCTTACACTGGAGCACCCACTGGATGGCAGTCACACACAACTTTGGGAAGAATCAGCACAGCACTTTTTTCACAGAATCCCAGACTATTCTGTGTTGGAAGGGACCCACAAGGATCATCGAGTCCAACTCTTAAGTCAATGGTCCACATTGAACCCATGACCTTGGCATTATTACAACCAAGTGTTAACCAACTGAACTAATCTCAGGGTCAACCCTACGTTCTGTACCTCTGGGAAAAAAAAAAAGAAAAAAAAAGTTGTTTCTTTTACTTGACAATGCTGGTTTAGTACAAAGACAAGCAATAAAAGCGAGTGGACAGAAATTTTGCTGTTTCCTCACTGTTGTCTCGTGGTGCACCATTTTATCCCAGGTGCCAGGAATGGAGAAGGGCAGAGCTCAAAGCTGGCATGGAAAGCAGCTGGCATGGAAATGAGGTCACAGGAAGAGCCTTTTCTTTTCCTTTTAAATCTGACCAACATTACTGCTGCCTCACCTGTTCCAAAGTGGGGAAATTGAGCACTCAGTTGGTCAAAACTTGGTTGTAATGACACCAAGGTCATGGGTTCCATCCCCTGTATGGACCATTGACTTAAGAGTTGGACTCGATGATCCTTGTGGGTCCCTTTCAACTCAAAATAGTCTGTGATTCTGTGATACATCCTGAGCACTACCTGAAGACAAAGGGAGTTTCATCACCCCACAGCTGGCAGGATTTGGTGTTGTATATTTGTCCATGTGAATGGTCACAATGATTGATTGTTTAAATTGACTTTTCATTTTGCTGTATGCCCTGCAGACACAATTAGCAGCTGTACATTAGGCAGGGCTGATTTCTTATTACTTGTTCCTAATAGTTACTGTGACAGTGGACATGTGGATACCCATAATACATTGGTAAATTAAATCATAGTTTGATAATAATCGTTATAATTTACTCACATTTTATTAGATTAATGACAATCTGATCAGTGGAGTTGCTCTGATTCCAAATCACAATAAAAAGAAATATTTAAATGTTGCTCCATTTTGAAAAAGGAAGAACCTTACTGTTGGTGGTGCTGATGGATACCAGTGCATGTGGCAGGATGGCAGATTATTTAATCAGAGTCACTTCAGCATATTTTAAGTCATATTTATGTATGATAATAAATAATCCCACTGCATGCAAAGAAGTTACATGAGGTCAACCTCTTGGCATGTGGGAGGATGGAAAATCAGGGTCTTGTGGATTAAGTTTTCACCAACCTTTCCTTTATTTACCTCTCTTAAACCTCTACCTTTCATTTAATAACCATAAATACCATGACAGATATGAGCCATTTCTATTTATTTCATGAAATAAAAGGGAATTTTTTTTTCACCTGATATGCCTGCAGTTCCCACTGACTATGGGTCTGACACTTGCAATGTCAGATGCTGAAACATTAATTTCCCTTCCACCAGAGATGCAGAGCAAGCACTCAAATGGAGTCTGGATTTAGCAGAGCCAGCTGTGGTTCCCTGTTTTGTATTTTAACTCTTTGTATTCACTTGACCACACCCTTTCGATGTGAATTTGTATAACTCAAATTTCAGGTAATATGTGTATTTCTGCTGTTTATTAAAAATATGAGAAAAACTGTTCAGGATACTCTGAACAAACTGAAACTTCTTAGTTTCTGAGTAAGAATACAGAACTTGGTTCTTCCATATGTTTAGCTTAAAATAATCAATGTGAATACTCATTATGATCAATTGAAAATCACTTTTGAACATGAAAACTGGCTGCATGTCTTTTGTGACCTGCAAAGACTATTTTTTCCTCTGTCTGCCATGTATGTACACTTCCCTTGGGGTTTTATGGGGTACTACAAGAAGAACAGGATCCCTTTTCTCCACTTTTTATAGGATTTTGAGGTGATTGCAGGTTCCTGACACCAGGAGGCTTTGTAGGTACCTGAGCTCAGATTCAGCCCTTCCTCAGTTCTCTGCTCTCTGCCAGTCATTTAATTTTAACCACTGACCTGAGCATTTGCAGTATAAAGGAAAACAGTCCCCTATAATAACATTTTTAATTTAGAAATATAGCAAAAAGATACGGGAAAATATTGTATGCCCTTTAGTGTTGCCATTTCTCCAGAATTCCTCCTGCAGACCATTGTACCCTGTGAAGTCTTAAATCACATGTGTGAGTTTCCATCCTGTTTTGTGACAGGGCAAGGCCAGAATAAAATGAACAGTTGTTGGTCTGTCCTATTGAAGCCTTTGTAATAAACACATAAACCTGAGAAAATAAATAACAGCAAAGATAAAAATTCACCCCAATTGCCTTTATGAAATGTGAACATCAGACCTCTATAGGGGTATATTAAGCTACCTAATAGTGCTATTACTAAGCACAGGCAATTTATTTTATTACTCACTTTCTTCACATTTTTCTGTTAAATAGCTAAAAACCAGGGGGGAATATGCTAATGTGATGTGATTGCTGTGTCATACCAGGGACAAGATTTGTTTCCTATAGATTGAACTATTTACCTAGGTTGATTACTCTTGAATTTATTTTTTGGACTTCAATAGGTGTCATCACAATCAAATTGCACAATATTTTCAACAAGAAAGTAATAAGCATGAAGTAGAAAGAAGCCTGTCTTACTAGTTTATGGCTTTTCCAAGAGAAAATGAGAATACCTGACACCTGAATTAGTCTCAAATTCCCAGCCATGTAAATCAGGGGTTAGCAGTAACATAGATCCCAAATGTACATCTGTTGCTATGGAAATAATAATTTGCCTTATTACTGATGCTGTTGTTATTTTAGCAGTTATATTGAAGCACACAAATAAAACTGATGTGATTCTACAGCAATCGGAATGAAAAAATGTCCAGTAATGATGGAGTTGACAAAACTGTTGCTTTCCCTTTACCAAAATGAAAGCAGAGTGTATCAGAGTTGTAAGATGGCAGAAACTCCACAAAGCAGAGCTGATTCACCAGCACTGTCAGAAGCAGAGCACTCCAAAATGCTCATCATTTCTTTTCTCTCTCCTCAGCTTGATCACTACCCTCCGACAAGTTACAGCCTGCCAGCCACGTCTGACATCCAGTTCAATTCCCCAAAGGCTCTGTTCCTGGGCAAAGTGATAGGTAAGGTTTCCTTTTATTCCTGGGACAGTGATGTGTGTCCAGCAGGACACGCCACATGTCATTCCTCAGCAGAAAGTGGTGATATTGGAGTTGTACCTAAAGGAGGGGTTATTTCACCAGGGCACTTGGGCGGATGAGCACACAAATAAGTGATTGCCTGCCATGCCTGGGGAAAAACAACAACAACAACAACAGCAAACAAACAAAAACAAAAACAAAAAAATGGGTGAAGAGACACTTGCAACACCTTATTTGTGAAGTTTTGTTGTCCTCTCAGTGTCAGGTGGAGGCAATACAAGGGAATTACTGAGAGCACTGCTTTCACAAGGAGATACTGAAGTTATTTTGGATAGTATCATTCACTGTGAAATTATAGAATAACAGAATCATAGAGTCAATTCGGTTGGAAAAGCTCTCCGAGATCACCAAGTCCAACCCTTGGTCCAACTCCAGTCCCTTTACCAGATCATGGCACTCAGTGCTAAAGTAAGAAATGTCGGTTTTTGAGCTCCCCAGGTTCTGGCCCGAGAATCAAAGATGTGACCTCCATAGGAGTATGGTCAGTGCTCTGATTTATTGTTTCCATTACACACACACATATCGCATATTCTCTCAGTCTACGAATAGTACAGGAATATCATTGGTCAATGGCCAGGGCGTGCTACCAGTGGGATTGGTACTTTTCTCAAAACTATTCCTTTCTGTATCAATGTGTTTACCTGCTTCTCCCAACGGCTGCTGCATTCTATCTGTTGTTTACTGCTCTTCTTGAAGCAGGCTCAAGGATACAGAGGCCCCGTTTCCCTCTGTGTGGCCTGGGCTGTGCACAAAAACTTCTAAGTTCAAATTTCTTCCAACACAGTGCCACGGCCAAGCTCAGGTTAAAAACCTCCAGGGATGGGGAATCCACCCCCTCTCTGGGCAGCCCATTCCAATGCCTGAGCACTCTCTCTGCAAAGAATTTCTTTCTGCTCTCCAACTTCAATTTCCCCTGTCAGAGCTTGAGCCCATCATGCCCCCTTGTCCTATTGCTGAGTGCCTGGGAGAAGAGACCAACCCCCACCTGGCCAGAACTTCCCTTCAGGCAGTTCCAGACAGTGCTGAGGTCACCTCTGAGCCTCCTCTTCTCCAGGCTGAACACCCCCAGCTCCCTCAGCCTCTCCCCACAGCACTTGTGCTCCAGTCCCTTCTCCAGCCTCGTTGCTCTTCTCTGGCCCTGCTCCAGCCCCTCAATCTCTTGCCTCAACTGAGGGGCCCAGAACTGAACACAACACTCAAGGTGTGGCCTCATCTGTTTGGCCTCTTGAGCTCATTGGGGGCTGGCCAGAAAGCTGCTGCACTGTGAGATAAGCTCTAAAGGGACAGAAGGTTCAGATGAGCATTGGGTGTTAGAGAGTTCCATAGGACCCTGATGGTGGGCCATGCTGTGAGAGGGTGGTGGCTCTGCCACAGGATGGGGGACAGTCATGCCACAGAACATGCACTGGGACAAGAAAGATGCCTGCATGGAGGAAGGGATCAAAGCACATATCAAAGAAGAGGAGGCTCAGAGGTGACCTCAGCACTGTCTGGAACTGCCTGAAGGGAAGTTCTGGCCAGGTGGGGGTTGGTCTCTTCTCCCAGGCACTCAGCAATAGGACAAGGGGGCACGATGGGCTCAAGCTCTGCCAGGGGAAATTGAAGTTGGAGAGCAGAAACCAATTCTTTGCAGAGAGTGCTCAGGCATTGGAATGAGCTGCCCAGAGAGGGGGTGTATTCCCCATCCCTGGAGGTTTTTAACCTGAGCTTGGCCGTGGCACTGAGTGCCATGATCTGGTAAAGGGACTGGAGTTGGACCAAGGTTGGACTTGATGATCTGGGAGGTCTTTTCCAACCCAATCCATTCCATGATTCTATGAGTCTTTGATTCTATGACGTTAAACTGCCTTGGCCTAATTGTTAGGCCATGCCATGTGCCATTCTTTAATTTTTCCACTACTGGTGTCTTACATGGATTTCCAGGGTAACCCACTTCAAGAATCAATTATTCCCAATACTTACAGATTGTAAGGAGGACTTTCCCCCTGTTTTCTGATAAAAGGGTATTCATAGTATCTTTTCTAAGCCCTTTGTACAGAGATGTGGTTGCTTGAAGTGCAGTGAAGGTTTAATCCAGAAAATTGTCAATTTTTCTTTGTTTAGTGGTGTAAGGCTTTACCCTGTGACCCTTGTGCACTGATTTTTGAAGTGGAAAACCATGTGACCACATGGATAATGTGCCTTCTTGAAGACACACTTTCCCATTTGTTTCATTTTTAAAATTTAACATGTTGAACTCCTGTGAAATAAGAAATGAAAAACCTTTAAAATGGTTGTTCAGCAAGAGAGCTGTGGATTGTTTTCTGGTGCTCTCCAGGTCAGTTCTGTTGAAGGTATAAAAGATGATTTTGGTCTCTATCTGGGAACTGGGTGCATTCCCACCTCACCACACCAGATTGGAGCAGTTGGACTGGAGCTGGCTGTCTGACTCAGCCAGGCCATCCTCCTCCTTCATTCATTCATTCAGAGTGAGGAGACAAAGCCCTTCAGAAAGAGCCTTCAGCAGCTGGAAAAACTCTGCAGGAAAGGAATGGGATTCCTGACACTGAATACTTAATTTTTCTAATAGCATGAGGTTATATTACCACTTTGTGTATATTATTCTTTTGGTTCCTTCTCTCTGCTTGTGCTGCTGTCTTTGCAAATAAGGTATTTGGTTAAGCAAAAGAACATACCAGTACCAAAGAAACAAACAAAAACTAAAACCAAAAACAAACCAAAAAACTAAACAAAACCCAGACACAGCAACAACAAAACCCCCACAATACCTTTATTCTTTCTACCCAAGAAAAATTGAACTCTGCAGAAAGACAGAATTCCAGGTGTGAAACTGTTGTTCAACTGGTAATGTTTATAATGAACTTTACTGTGCAGCTCTCAGAGTGATGTTGAATGAGGGAAGAGCAGTTGGAAGGACAAAGCAGACATAGAAATCAGTATCTTTAGGGCTTTTGTCACATCATGCTGACCAGGCATATTTTAGTGGCCTAGAGGGGTTAAAACCAACAAAATATCTGGATACATAAATCACATTCCAGTCTGTACCCACCTGCAATTACATTTCCTAAATGGGCAACGTGGGAGTACCTCCCATCCCACTGCTGGGCTGGCTGCAGTTGCTTTCAGCTTCTATTGTTCCCATAGTGTGCAATGCTCATTCATCACCAAAAATTAATGCAAGGCCCTATTTCTAAAGACAGGTGGGTTTTTGGAGAGCACTCGGGAACAATCTTGCTAAGAATCTGGCCCTCTGTCTGTCTTATTTCCATTTAATTAGTGTTATTTACAGAGCAGTGGCAGTTGTAATCAGGGAGAATTTCCTCTTTGATAAGTTGAGGTGTTTTCTGCTTTGTGGAAAGAATTTCCAGAAAAATGTAGTTGTTTACTGGTTTGGAGAACACTGATATAAAAGAATTTTAGCCTTCTGGGAAACTGCAGGTCAAGGCATTTAGCATAGAATTCTTACCCAGGTAAAAGGGATTATAATTCGAAGTGTGAAATAAAGCTGATAAAGACAATGAATGAAAAATCCTGTTTTATATGAGTGTGTAGTAACAGAAATTAAAGTACTAGTGAAATGCTTGATTTTATGAAAATGATAGAAAGGTAATGTTCATGTTTCAAGGAAGTTCTTTCATCTGTTATTTAAATATACTCAAGCTTTGATGGCTGATACAGACAAGGCAAGAGGGAGAAGCTGGTTATCTGCATGACCATCTATAAGGAGAAAAATAACTAAAAATTAGACAATGTGATAGGAATCTGCAGTTTCATTTAGGCTGCAACTTGAAGCTCCTTTCTGAGGTAGAATAGAGCAGAGGTTTGACTTTTCCATGAAGTGCAGAGGGTTTGGATGCAACACTCAGATTTGTCTTCACTTGTTTTTTGGAGACCTACACCTGCACTGCCATAGTCTGTATTACTAAAAGTGGAGTATTTCTTTGGGGTTTAATATGCATTTTTAAAGAATTAAACATAATTAAACATTGCTTTTGTAAAAGTATCATTCTGGTGAAGAGGAATAATTTGAGAGTTTCTTAACGGGATGTGTGATTGAGCCTGGAAACACCAAGATCAGACAAGAGCTGCTCTTGAGTAAGTGGCAGGGAAGGAAAGGAAATGTGCTCCTTGTCTGGTTTTCATCTCCACTAACCACTCCAGAATAAGTTAGAACTTTACAGAAATACTTAAATATCCACTTGGAAACAATTGGCATAATACAAGTCATCTATAAGACAGATTATGATTTCAGAACTCACAGCTGTCCCTGCACTAATCTCTGCTTTGCCTCAAACCTGCTGCTCTTCAGGTCAAAACAGAAATACCTTTCAGGTCTTGCTTCCTCCTTACAGAAGGAGCTGCCATCACTCTACAGCTAAAGAGAGATCCTACAAATAACCCCAGGGGTGTGGATTCTTGTCTCAAAAGACAATCTCCTTGAGAAGAAGTGGTAGAAGGTCCATTTCTAGATATGTCACGGGGTTTTCTGGTGTTAATACAAGGATGTTTTATTGTTCTGTGACTGCAGTTTCTTTGTTTCTTTACTGGGGTGTGTGGAAAAAATGACAGCTGGTCAGGAGACATTTCTCTGCATTCATTGTGACATCCAGCACCTTGCACTGGTGGGAGGTAATACCAGCTTACATCACCAAGTAATTACCTTCAAATGTGCAAAGGAGAGAACATAGAAAAACTCCGCAAAAAGTAGGAGATAAATTACATTGCTCACATGGCTCAGGTGAAGCATAGAAATGAGAACAGCTTTTTTCTTACATGACATCTCTCCACAAAGAGATTCTGAATACTAGGAGGCAAAAGTTCAAAATCCTTTGAATTTCCAGGAGGGAAAATGACAATTATTCCACGATCATTCTTTACTCCTAGATAAGATACTTTCTTTTGGGTAAAACAAGCCTGGCAGTTTGATACTTCAACACTTGGAGCTGAATAACAGCAATGACCTACAAATTCAGCTCACTAATTCACCCTGCCAAACCCACCACACTTTCCAAACCCACCACACTTTCCAAACCCACCACACTTTCCAAACCCACCACACTTTCCAAACACTTTTCAGTGTGAATGTTTACACAGAACTGCAGATTTTTATCACTCAGAGGGCTTGTTTCATGTCAGAGAATGAACATTTCATCTCTTTGAGAACATTTATGATAGCTCACTCTTTGAAGCGTTTCAAGTTAAGGTGGAAACGTTCCACAGCCCTTCTAGTTAAAATCAGACCAAAGTAAAAGCAATTTTTTTCCTTTCAGACCTTGGGTTTTGATCTGCCTGGTTTCCCTGAGAAATCCTACCTACCAGCCCCATTCAGAAAGGACCATTTCCCTTCTACAGATCTCCCATCCAAGGGACACAATAAACACTTTGAAGTGCCAGTCCCACCCCAGTAACTTCTGACATAGAAACAAGAGTAGGCCAAGTGAATTGCACCTTTTGTTTGAGAACTGAAATGAAGAAGAGAAGCCAAGAATATCCATTCCTGCTCTTGCCTGTAAAAGCCTGTGAAAGACTCCAAGCCAATTTTAGTAGGAGATAAGAGAGCAGTCAGTGGCTTTAATGAGCCCCCAGGCTCATCCAGGAATTCATCAATGTGTGCCCCACACTCTGATTTCCATGGTTTTTATAATGCTGTCCATCCAATCATTATTTTACTCATCCCTCAGTCCAGCCCTGTCCTTCCCCAGTCCCAATCCCTCTGATTTGAGGCTGGGGGAGGTTTTGGGACCCCCCATTCCTTATCTTCATCTTCCTCAGCACACACAGGACTCCTGGAGCTCTTCCAGTGTTATGACTTCTGGGTCACTCTGCCCCTGTTTATGTCTCAGGCCTTCTGATATTCTTCAGCCTTCTACCTTGAAAGCAAGACTAAATAGCTTAAAGAATTTAAGGCATCAATGTGGGAGAGAGGTTACATTGAACTTAAGCTGCTAGAGATATTGACACACTAAATTTCCCTTTGCTACAGCTACTGTATTCCTAAAATCTATGAAATGTAAAAAGCAAAAAATCAAAACCCCTTTTGGCATTAGTCCCCCCTTTAGAAATGGACAAAACTCAAAATTTTGTCCTGCTTCTACTACTTATACTTAATATTATACCAAAGAGATGAGCAACATCTACAAATACATATTTGTGCTGGTTTAAACGTAAACCAGCAGGAGAAATGAACACAATACAAAAGAGATTATAGGTCAGAGTTACAATTTAATAACAATATTACAATAAATGCACTGGCACAAAGGAAAAGACTGGTTTTAACCCACAAAAACCCAGAAGTATGACCCAGCACTCTGGGGCACAAACACAAAGGGGTTGGTTGGGCCCTGTGCTGAGCCCTATGTGGTTCCCCCAAATCCAAAGTAAAAGTCCAAAGTGGAAAACCTGTTGGTGCAGATGAGAGTTGCAGGCTGGTTGAAAGTGGTGGTCCCCTCCTGTTGATGTTTTGGTCCTCCTCTTGATCCAACGAGTGACCCCAAGATTCT